>CAJQZN010037527.1:0-60720 GCA_907164685.1 Colias eurytheme | reverse complement strand
AATGTCAATGCAGTAATTAATGTGAACGGACTTTATGCTCCCGTATCGGATGAAGGGGTCGATTATTTACAAAATAATCAATGTCTCGATATAATTCATCGTTGTGTATTTTATGAGAATAAGGTTTTTACCTAGCCTCTAGAGGTATGTGTAGAGAAACTAATGAAATAGGTATTGAATCTTATAAAGCGTATTTTGGATGGTTATAATGTGAAGTTTGTTTTTGACGATCTGCTGATGATTTTATAGCACCTATTCATGTTCATTTTACTCTAGTCTAATAACATAATTTTTTTGAAAACTGTTGAAGAGGCAGACTACCCGAATATCAGGAAATTTTCAAATAATCCATATTAATATTATAAATACGAAAGTAACTCTGTCTGTCTGTCTGTTACTCAATCACGCCTTAACTACTGAACCAATTTGCATGAAATTTGGTATAGAGATATTTTGATACCCGAGAAAGAACATAGGATAGGTTTTATCCCGGAAATCCCACGGGAACGGGAACTATGTGGGTTTTTCTTTGACTGCGCGGGCGATGCCGCGGGTGGAAAGCTAGTACTTATATATTATAGTTTCTGATATGGGAAATCACAGAAAAAAATGTTTAAATTAAAGCGAAGAGAGAAAAACAGCAAAAAATGGCATTCTTTCAAAATTAAAATCGAACGGTAACGGTATACCTGAAGCGTCAAATATCGATGTCATTTCCAAAATAGATACCGTAACGACTGGCTGCCCTTCAAAACTACTTTGCACAATTTTCAACTTTATTACCAAAGCAATAAGTATAAAAATATTTCTAGATGTATATTCACAGTAAGGGAGTCAAATGACAGTGTCACTTTTGGCGTATGACATTTAGAAATAGCATCGTTTCCTGCGCAAGTGATGGTGTAATTTTCTGTCATAACTAATCTAAGTATTCGATCCCTTTCTAATTACACGTCAAACTTTGCAAGCTTCAATTTTGTGAAGGGTTTAATTTTTCACCTTGGGGCTGATCTTAGGAAGACCAAAAGCTGTATTATTACATTAAAAAGTGGTGAAATCTAAAAAAAGGACCGTTAAATAGATATCCTTAAAATTCCATCAACATTGTTAATCGAGAAAAGATTAAAGTGTTACTTTTCCTTTATCTACATTTTGGTATAAATTTATTCAATCAATTAAAGTTTTAAGATGTTCAATCCACAATTTCCGAACCGAAACACATCAATGAGTTAATCGACTTCCCGAAGTGTGGACAGCTGTCAAAACTGGAAGTTCAACTCTAACCGCCAATACAAAATATTAAAAATTTAAAACTGAATTATGAACATTTGTGGGAAGTGGGAAAACTTCAAAAGCAAATAGTTTTGAAGACGAAGCGGTCGAGATGAAAAGAATTTTTATTTTTAATCACCACTATGCTAGACGCGAGCGGAATATCAAATAAAATGGTAATATTAAAAAGGCGACAACGACACATCCGTTTCCTCTGTTCGGATTTCGGTTACGTTTCGGTATTCGAATTTTAAAAGTTTTCTAAATTTGTATTCCGGTACACCAATATATAGTAATTCGAATGGAATACTTAATATGCCTTAATTTACCTTAGAAGTCTTCTTTACAGGTGAGCTTTACAAATGAGCTACTTAACGTAGCTATAATATATATTACATATAAGCTAAATAGGAACGATTTTTCTATGAATCGTTGTTAATTCATTTGAAAATGACTGTTAATCGAAAGTCTATTTTAGAGAATATTTGAACCACATACCGTTATTTGGAAATAATGGGTCCTATGTTATATTGAAAAAATATGGCCGTAATTGAATTTACGTCCATCCCTTTTCATTTCCGTCTGCTCATTATTATAAAATATGACTAAATTTAACAAGCGAAACCACATTTCTGCTAATAGTTAGAGCGACGTAATTTTTTGTTTGCACCTTGAAGGGTCGTCGGCCATCTTGGTTTAATTTTAGACGCGCGTGCCGCGTTTTCTTACTTTCAATTAGTTTGATTTGTTGGAAATCAATTTCACAGCCACATGTGATGTACATTACTCATTGAAAAAGCCGTGTTTTTCTAGACCATGTGGTTCGAGTAAAATGCCTTGTTTTAATCACATGTTTGTAAGCCATGATTAACTCGGATTAAATAGAACTAACAGTTTATTGAAACGAAGTTTCCGTTTTATGGTTATTTATTTTCAAATAAGTACCGATTATTATTTTATAGAATATTTTACTATGCTTAGACTAGCTAGAGCTATGTATCGATAATTTTAAGGCTTTGCTTGGATTCATTTAACTATGGTTTTGTGAATTTATTTTCCATTCGCCTTTTCTTCTGTAATTTAAGTAGGTAAACACGTTCTTCCCTTTAATTTCTACTTGAATAATGTTGGCATCCATGAGTTAACTAAAGGTTACTGGTAATCTTACCTACTTTAGAGCAATAGTACCTACTTAAGGATCCTATTCTAGTCTAAAAATAAAACCCAATACTTTCAACTAATTTATCCGTCGGCGTCCCAAATAACGGTCAGGAAGCATTAGTCATGGACACTTTCCGGGTCATTACCGGCACACGTCCGGGTATCCCGGTAAGATTTAAAACTAGTTAAGGATGTTATCAATGAAAAGAAAATAAATATTTAATTCAAACGGTTTGTAATAAGTCATTTGGGCAATATTGGAGGAAATCAAAAGTTACATTAAATTTATGAAAACAAAATAAATGTAGGTAATCGAAGAATTTCAAAAATGCTGACATTCATAAGAAAGTCAGTTCAAATTATTTAGTAGCAGATAATAATTTCATTAAAGCTAAAAAACAATGTGCATTCAACAATTCCTTGAAACCAATTAATTATCAACCTAAATAACAATTAGATAGTGAAATTCGCATCGTTGAAAGAAATAATTGATAGCTTGCCAACTGCGAACCGGTCGTATGATCTGTATAAAGTATAATTTATATAATCTGTGTCAAACCGTATAAAATTACTACTATCGCGAAAATCTTCATTGGTTATGCAGTCCTCTGAATCAGCCTTTCCCAACCTGGAGCCCGCAGACAAATCAAGAAAATTACGAAAGCCTTAATGACCAGACTTTAAGGACGGTAGGGTTTGTATTTTTCAGTTTTAGGATGGAATAATCTGTTAAGTGCAGATGAAAAACACTGTAAGAGTTCAATCAATTTTTTTATTAATTTAAATTAATATAAACCTATGTGAGTACTGCGAATAAGTTTTTTTATGGAGTCCGTGGATCATAATAAGTGATCATAAGCGCTAGGGGTCCGCCTTTGGAAAAGGTTGGGAAAGGCTGCTCTAAAGCAATAATTATAAAGACTATAAGATAAACGACATAATACTATAATTGCGGTGCACAAGAGATTATGTCGGGATACCAGAACCGATTAGAGAAGATCTATCTACTATTCAATTAAATACTATAGATTTTCTATCTTTGTGGTCACATCCTTTAGATATCGATAGCGAGCCTACAATTAAGCCTATTAATGATGATTGCTTATGAATTTATAGGTAGGGTATTGTCATGTTTATGGTATACCGTAGATAATAATTGAATCGATTCAATAAATTTTCAAGCAAGTATCGAGTAACATATAATAGTTTATATCAGATAGATTGAACCTAAGTGCAACAGGGAAAACAAGTCCAGTTGAAATAAAAAAGAGCGTGTGTGCCGAGCACACGTCTCAGAAGTGAAACTTCTTTGGCACAATGCAAATATGTATACCAAAATCGTCGCTTTACTCCATGACGTGACGGTATTGCCAAGACGCAACCTTGAAATTTTACTCTCAACGCGCCTAAAAAAGTTTCCCATCAACAAAGCAATATAAAATATCCATTTACACTAGCAAATAAATAAGCGAAAAATCTATAAATAATTGTAATGCGTTGATCCGTCATAATTCGCGGGAATCAAGCAGTTTTGGAGCGAATGCGTCACGATTAACAATAAGATGGTGTGTACGATTGTTTGACATACATTTCATGCGCAGGTCAGGATATTCAAAGGAACAGGCTTTATTTGGTTGTACTACGCAGTTTGTGAATAGTAATAGCACAGATTATTAGTTACTACGTAAATAGTAGGGCCGTGGCCGAGTAAATAAGTAAATGATACACGAGTGTAATGAAACATGGCTTATATACGTTCTGCCATATTTAGTTAGAACAATTTACCAAAACATATAAGTAGGTATAGTCCTTCCGAATATAGACTAAAAGTATTGCTGTCGATCATACAAGTACCTTATATACATAATACATAAATTCGAAATTATTCATAATTTCTTAGTAATAAGATCTGAATCTTGATGCTGACATCAAAGAGATTATCGGTCAAATTATCAAACTAGTATGGCATTTGATCGATTTACCTCCAAATTTCTATATATACAAAGCCAATGATATTATAATATCTAAATTAATGATGACCCGATGATATGAAAGTAATCGATATACCGCCGTTTTTAATCCCGAGTCTGCTCATGTTACATTCTTATGTAATCGTTGCATTTGATCTATCGACTGTTCATGGATTTAACAATCGTCAAAAGAACTTTAAAGTCGAAGCTTTGGTCAGTTGGTCAGACATCACTAAATACAACATCCAAACCAGACTCAGTACACTACTTTACTATAATATAAAGACAAAGGAATAGATGCAGCAATATAATATATAATCCATACTAATATTATAAATGCGAAAGTAACTCTGTCTGTCTGTCTGTCTGTTACTCAATCACGCCTGAACTACTGAACCAATTTGCATGAAATTTGGTATAGATATATTTTGATACCCGAGAAAGGACATAGGATAGGTTTTATCCCGGAAATCCTACGGGAACGGGTTTTTCTCTGAAAACGCGGGCGAAGCCGCGGGCGGAAAGCTAGTATATAATAATTTATAATATAATATACATTAATATATAATATTATCAATGAAAGCTATTGCAGCAAATATATGATGAGTAAGAATACACAGGGGCACTCATTTGCCTCAATTTTACAGTCCAAAGGGACTACATTAATCTATCAGGACCGAAGAGAAATCAGACTCAGGAACGACAGTTTTATATGCTTTTGTAATATAAATACTTCTAGTACTTTTCAAAAAGAAGTTGCACTTTGTAATCATCATCAAATAATACAGTATCGATGATGTAAAATGTTGATAATACACGCTCATTTGATTTTAGCTTTGAGTCGGAAGCTCCTAGGCACTTAGCCACCACTATTTATTAAATTAGAAACTTCTGTATAAGTGCAAACGTCAAACATGAATATAACATAATAAAATAACGTATTAATTGTGTCAACAAAATAATGACTAACCGTTATAACATAGTTAAAAATATTCAAGTACCACACAACAAGGGCCTATAACCATGTTATTTGACACCGATCGACACGTATTATGTATCCAAATTTGTTTCTATAACTGTACTAGACGACTCATTGTATTCTGTACTCGTATTTGGTAAGCTATGCAATACTTGTGTTTTGAGCGCAGGTGTAATTACAAGCACAGATAATATAAAACTATGCTAGTAAAAGCGCGGATTAGAGCTAAAGTTGTTATTTTATTGTGGAAATGGAATAAGTTATTAATTGCTGAAAATTTTGCCTGTCACTTAGCTCGGAGGTTAAAGAAATAGTGACAGCGATGGAAGATCTTTTTAGTTAGGGATATTAATTGACTGATAATAAAGAATAAATTAAGTTATATGGTATTATATCAAACTATATTTTAAGTAGCAATTTAAAATATGATCACGACTATGATAGATATCTATTAATAAACGGAAATCCTGTTTTGAATAGTAGAATGGTATAACTAGTAAGAATTTACTGTCCTTAAGTGGCTTGAAATTCTGTTTCGTCTGTTAATGCTTTAATGAAAATGTTTAAAAGTTAAATGACTTTCCATAAAGTTTATCAGACAAAGAAGAAGCTCCATTAAATTATGTGTTCAGCAATTACTGACGAACTTTACAATCAGTGCTGAATGCTGATATTAAATTTAAACCTACCATCACTTTATAGGTCATATTGTGTGCATTTGTTTATGTTTGTGTGTGTACCTATCTATAATAGACTAGCGGTCCGCCCCGGCTTCGCCCGTGATTAATATTTACGTTTTCTCTCCATAAGAACTATCCACGTACTTCAAGGAATATTATAAAAAAATAATTATCGATTTCGATCCAGCCGTTCACGCGTGAATCGTGATGCCGTGACCAAGGGAAATATGGATTCATTTATATATATAGAGATGTATGTGTATATGTGTGTATGCGTTAATCTATTGTGTGAGTGTGTGTGTCTTTCCATAAACATCAAAAATGTGTAACATCTAGCGGGGGAGCGTGCACGTGTGATATATAATGCAAAGATTAGGCATTTCCGTGCGTACTCCCGCGCATCGCGAATGTCTGATGCCTGACTCAGAGAATACTTTCAGTTTCGTCTAAATAAATATGTATTGCGTGTAGATAAGATTTGCATTGATAAGGTGTTCTTGAGAGGGAAAGTCTAAATAAAGAAAAAGAAGAAATTGTTACTGTAGATTATTTTTAGAGCCAAATGAACTCTGAACAAAACAACTAAACGATTTTTATTAATGTATCGAACCGAGATACATTTATCTCTGATAAAATAAGATATACCTAGTTCATTTACGTAGGGTACGGCAATTTCATCGAAAATGCAGTATAAATCTTCATTTATAAATATATACTCAAGTAAAAAACCCACACAGGAAACCTAATTTAATATTAGATAATGAAACAAAGCGGTCACGTGTAAACCCATATAAGAGAACATCAATATAACAATGCATATAACATTAGATAACAAATCATAACTTTATCAAATTGCTTATAAAAGTAACTAAAATATTAAACTAGTAGTCACATTAACCCCAAGTGATATTTTTGTAAATGAATCACATGACCTCGTAGCCGAGACAGCGACCAGACGAAAAACAAGACTATACTTAGTCACCCGGTGTCATGTGCAAATAGATAGCATTACTCATAAGTTAATGAGGATTTGTATATTAATTTTATGACGTTTAAGACTCGGATTGAAAGATTTAACTTGGACATAAATTGTAGAGTTTATTATCAGATAAATGCGTATGACAGTTAGCTTTTATTGTCTGTGGTTTTTAGATTTGGTTTTTGTTGTCTATTCATTTTGAATCTTAAAATAGGTACCATACGTTGTACACATACAGTCAAAATTCAAAGGTTTTTAAATGTTTATAATTTGAACACTAGTAATTTCGTCAATTGGTTTGCAATCAGCTCTGGTATTTTTTTTAATATTTTATGATGTATCAAAAGTGCTTCTAGAAGAAATCTAACTAATTGAATAAATAAATGTTGAGTTTTTCTCAAAGGCAAAACCATCATCACAAACCCGAACATAAAAGATATCAATACAACAATAATTATTTGTTGATCAAGAACATAATATTCCTTGTTGAATGAAACGTAAAAGTTGATACAAAAATAAACAAACATTAAAAAGAGGATTCAACGATTAATTGCTGCAGAAGACAAATGTGTTGCGATTTTTAAAATGAAAGTGACGCAGTCTCTTAATTCATTATATTTCAGTCAATTTTTTTTGTACTTTTTAGTTATTGGATTTATTCCCTTGATTTTATTCTTTTGATTCATTATAGCAGATTATGCTTTTAAGTATTTTATAATCGTAATGCCGTAGTAATGTAGTTAATTGGCAAGATCCTTATCAGTAGTACTTTTCCTAATTAATTTAAATTGCGATTTTATTAGGATTTATAGTGTGTCAGTGTTAAGTGAATGTGATTATGCTTACCTATAAATGTTGTCTAATAGGTAAAATTAGTAATTTAAGATTAAAGTTGTAAAAATACCTTACAAGTTGGTTTTAATTACAGCTATTTAATATACACTTTCTAGTATAACAGTATAGTATGTATTAACTATTTGTAGATTTATTAGATCAGTATAACCACGTATAACTAATTGAAAGAACAACAACTCTCTAGTACTCAGTAAAAAACTTTTGTTGAAAATCTGGGTCAAGTTTTTTGTTGAAGTATTTCATTCCAATTATAATTTTGTAAAATTAAAACAATTTTCCAGACTAGTAACTTTGAACCAGATACCAAATTCCGGTTAATTTAATATCTCATATGAAATTTATGTTACATAAAATATGTTGAAATTGGTAAAGTTTAACTCAGTTTTTGACCGTAATTATTTTACTCCCATGCCATAAACGACTGTAGTAACATTTTATAAATTATCTTTATTTTATAGTATACGTAATAAATGGTCATATAGTTCATAAAATAAAATTACAAATATATTTGGTGGAATATTGGCGTCGCCGCAGAACCAAAACGAAATATTCCTATTTCTTAAGGTTTTTTTTCAAATAAATGATCAAATTAATGCAATTTAACTTAAAATATGTGGCATAAAATATGATTAAAATTATATTATAAAGTTAATTTATATACGTGACAAAAAATGACTTAAAAATATTGTAAAGATCAAACAAAAGAGGTCTTTACCATTGAGATAATATTAATATGGAGACGACACCGCCTACATCACTTATGTTCCACTCAACATACGTCATGTGACGTATGTTGAGCGGTATTTTTTTAATGGTTTTAAAGTGAAACGCATCAAACATGCCTTCGTGTGTGTTACGATATTGCACAAATAATACAAATAATACGGAAAAGTGCAAAGGAATAACTTTCATCGTTAAGTACCTAACTAGATAATAATTTTTAAAACTTAGTTAGAGCAAAAAAATGGCGCACAGATTTTGTTCGTGGTGTCTCCTCCATACGTAGTAATATTACCTCAATGGTCTTTACTGAGGTAATAGGCGCCACTCTAACAGCTGTCACTTGCAGTACCTACTGTCAGAAGTGGAAGGCAAACAGTATTAACATGTGTATACTTTGCTAATTGCCCACATCGAGTATCTTCGATTTACTTATACTTAGCGTGTAAATATATCTTTGCACCTTGGCTGTACGTGGTGCAATTAGTTGGTATTAAAATTTGTTTGTCTTGTAATGTGTAGATGCAATAACAATTACGTTTTTATTTGTTATTAGCTGCGCTTCGCGGTTTCACTTGCATAGCTCCGTTCCTGTTGGTCTTAGCGTGATGACATATAGCCTTCCTCGATAAATGGTCCTCCTGGAATGGTTCCTCGGTTATCTAACACCGTAACAATTTTTCGAATCGGACCCGTAGTTCCTGAGATAAGCGCATTCAAACAAACAAACAAACTCTTCAGCTTTATAATTAGTTTAGATTGAACAGAAAACCGCGTACATCCTCCTAGAAAAACATAATTCATTATCAAACCATTAAAATCAGGATAATAGCCAATACTTGTTTCTGTAACAAGGCATACAAACTTCGCAGAAAACCGCAGTAACACAAACACAACTATATATAGCGTTTAATAGCTGAAAGAAAACATTTAGCCGCAAAGTAAATATGCCCTTGAGATGTGGGGTGGGTTCACTGAAATAGATTGAGTTTAATGCACGTACTATGGGTTATTGGGTATTTTTAGGTATGCAGAACTGTTAATCGGCTTTCTATAGATAACATTCTATAGTTCATGGTTAATTGATACTTTTTTGATTCTTCTAGGTAGATGTAATATTCACGAACTATGAGTGGAATTAATTGTCTGAAAGGTTTAGTCGAGTTTTCACTGCTGCTTTATTTAGATATTTTATATTAAAATACATATTTTAAAGGGAGTATAAAAAGTCCTTATGATTAGAATTGTTGATATTTTGTGGGTCAGATAAATTTTAATGCCATACATTAAGTGTTTTTGCATAAAATATTTTTAAGTATCGTCACCAGATAACCTTATTTAGAAAATTAGAAGTAGTTCGACCCTTTTTTTGCGTAAGCGGTTGACTTTTAAGATTCTTAATTATATCGTCCTAAACAGATGGTTTAAATTATCTAGGTACCTAAGACCTAAATCGATTTCCAAATAATTCTTGTCAATATTATTATGAGATAATAATATGATCTAGCTGTTATCCAAATTTTAAGAACGTTTCTCAAAACGTGTCAGGTAAAATATTTTTATAGAAATCAGACATAGTAGGGTAGAAATCAGGTATTAGGTACCTCCTTACAATTATTTTTAAATAAACATACAGCTAAATATAATGCAACAATTTAAAGTTTTAAAAACTTCATGACCTTTCAAATTATTTCAAAATATCTTTACTACATGAGAAAGCAAATATCAATAATTTCAAAAATAAGTTAACGGGTATCGAACGATATTACAAACATTTAAGAAAGATGTCAGACAACCAATAAAAACACATCATTTGAAGCATCCGTAACCCTGAAGCATGCATCTACGAGACGGCTAGACCACTTCAAATTTCTGGACAAACTCACTTTTTGTGGCCACTTCAATGACCTCCAACAACAGTTACCCAATGCAGACAGATAAAAAATATGCGGAACAATCAAAGTTATTATGCGATTATTTGCGCGTCACGGTGCACTATAATCCTTTTAAATTGCACCAAATTACAAATATCTACAATACATTTTCAATCTTACAATAGGGAAAAAAAGTCTAAATTACCATAGCAAGAAGGTTTTGCCGCGCGAAAATCGTAATAGATTTTGTAATATGTATCTGTGGTTATGGTAAACGTCTGAACGTTTTATTGAATATTTTATTAGATAATGATATGCTTGATGAACTCTTGTACGAAGTTGTAAATTCGTAACCTATTCATTAAGTGGAGAATGGATATTGAAGCATTTATCATTATTGTCAAATAAACAAGTAAATTATAATTATTGTAACATGGTCTTCAAGAAAAGAGTCAACGGGTACCTTCTAGGGAAGCGCGCTCCATCTTAGGCCACATCTCAGCTTAACATCAGGCGAGATCGTAGTCAAGCGCTTCTCTATCATACAATAAAAAAAAATATTTTTCGTATTTGGATACATCTACAGCATCTAGAAAGCAAAAGCTGGTGGATCGCCTGATAGCGCTACCACCGCCTATGAACATGTGAAGAGACCCGACTTATTTTTAATATTATAATATGCAGTTTCAAAGGTCCACGTAAGTATGAAAATACTTCTTCATTTATCAAGTATCAACTAAATGAGATTATGATTATATTTTTTTTTATCGCCGACCTTTCTTAGATTCTATATTCTATATTGTATAACATTACTTATAAAAATCCTATAACAATCGTATTTTACAATGAACCGATAAATTAAACTTATACAGCTTCTGCTATTAAGACTAGCGTGTAGAGGCGGAACGGTTGTTTTTATTGTAACTTGAGAAAGAAGTTATGTGATATGTTTGTCTGTTTGCTTTAAAAACAACGGTTCCGGATACAATATAAATGTTTCATTTTACTTGGAATCTTTAGGGATACCTATACGCCATTTTTGTACGTCTTGCTGATAGATGAAACTGATGGATTTTTCGACTAACTACTACGGTATGAAAATCTACGAGTTTGACTAAAATTGGATAAACAGAAATTATCACATTTATAAATACCAAATCAACCAAAGTTATGAAGAATTTTGTTGTTTTTCGTATATATAATAATTATGTATCTAGTGTAAAAAAATGCAATTTAACCAAAATTACACACAAAAATGACGACTTAAAAAACATCCGTATAGTTTTTGGGTAGATACGTTGGTTTATAAAACGAGGACTTTTAAAAGCACGGAAAGTCAAAAGTTCAAGTTAATGCATTGATTCTTTTAACGTTTTTGCGCCATTTTTTATGCAACTTGACGCCTCGGGTTTTTTAATGTAAATAAAGTTGACAAAAAAACGACAGGCTATAAATCTGTGCGCTAAATCAGGTTACAGAAATACATTGAGTGTATGTTGCATTTTAAATTTTATGCAAGTTTGTAAGTACATATTTTGCTTAATATATATTAAATTTTAATAATAGATTTACCAATTACAGTATATAATAACCAAATACAACGTTTATTGGGAGTATTTGTATTTATATTACTTATTTGTTAAAATCAACTGAAAATAAAATTACATTATTTATAATAATTCAGTGGTATACCTATATGTACCGAAAATTTTATACCTATAGTAAAAAGTAACAACATTATCAAATAAATTAATTTTCACATCAACACTAACCACACGACGCTAAAAACAGATTAACTAAAAACATAGGTCCATTGCCTCCATATAAAACGTTCGAATAAACAACTGCATAGGATTCCTTTTCCATGCACACGTGTTCGTGAGAATATCGTGATATACAAACATCATGTTTCTTTGAAACGCCGCAACTGTATTGCAAAAACATTTAACTCTAGCACTAACATAATGCGTTTCAATTATTTTTCAAATGCAAAACACGAACCTTTGATGTTATGCTTTCTCGCTGATGTTAAATGGATATCGGAAATAATGTGGCAGATTTAGAGAAAAACAGAAACATAAATATACAGAAGCATAAAGAAAAGATACCTGTTTAAGACATTAGTCACCAGAATTGTAGTTCGTTACAATTTACAACGATAAAATGGATTCTCCATTAGACGTCGTAGTCTACTGAATTTTATAACAAAGTTATTTCTCCATGTAAACGTGTAAAGGTGTAATAAGCTTTAAGAATACCAACTAGGTATATGAATTAAGAACTTGCAAACAAGGCATAGTAGCAACCACATAATTAGGTAAACACTAAATTTAGCTAACCCCTACACTGACACTGAAATCAGTATCCAACAATTAGTCAGAAGCAGTTAATTAGGAGCGCAAATAAAACCGCCAATAAATCCGGACATGTGCGACTCATGCGACAAAACGAAACAAACCACCTTCGACATCTGGTCACCTGTGCCGAAAATACATCAAAATATGGTGGAATATTCCTAGAATAGCAACAGACTGTAAAATGAACTCGGAGACACCATGTGCCTGTAAGAATACCACGAAAGAAATGCTAACAGGCAAATTTCGACCACCTTACAATGACAATAACGTTGATATTCCTATAGAATGATATTGGCTGAATAATTTATCATCTTCTTTGGCCAGCGTTGACATAGCTCGGCCCATTGCTAATGGTCTTTAGGTTACCCATTTAACGCGAGATGGAAAAGTTTTCGAGGAAATTTTTTGCCCTTTGATGATCTTATGTTAAATCTAAGTTTGCAAAATTTAATTATTTACAACATTATTGACACGGCTGTCGACATTATTAAATGATTATACATGCAATAGTTTCTATGTCAGCCGTAGGTACTTACCATAGAACAAAATAGAAATAGGTTGCTCAGCTTGTAAATCATTCTATTCCAAAAACGTTATTCTTGTATAGAAATAAATCAACTTTTTATTTACTTTTTAAAATTTCTAGGGCATGTACTAATAATAGGAACCCATTTTACGATAATTGCTAAATCGGGTTAACCAGATCTTCTTTTATTAATATCATTTTATTGTTCAAAAAATTTTAGGGCTACTACAGTCTCCAAAGCACTAGTATGTCTAATACATTTGGCCTATCTTTACACACAACTATTCCCAACTCAATTCTAGTCATATTGTGGATGTTACCAGAACAGTTAATTTGAGGATATCCCTGTAGTCTCAAATAGCAACAAGTTTAATGAACTGAATCACGGCATAGCAAATATTTACCGCGGGCAGCTGCCCGTTGGACGTATATCAATGACATCGTCTTTGAACATTCTATGGAACTATGCAACTTATATTTTGATCTCGTTTTCTATTTTGTAGAAGCGCTATTTAAAAGTGTATGAAGGTTGAAAATCTATGGGACTGTTTTTTAAGCATTAAACAACAAAGGAAGACTACATCGAAAGTAACTTTTTCGGCATTGTTTTGATAAAAAGAAGCGAATGTATGGAAGTTATTTAAACAATATTCATAGGATAACAGCAGGCTGTAATTACAATCCTCATATTACTATTTTAAAAATTAATATTTACCAATAACCGTACAAAAATGTTTAGGGTATCTCTTCAAAATAACATTACGCATAACTATTACCTACCTCAAAACACGCATGAAGCTAGGGAATGTGCACATGAAAGCAGCCACGTCACATGAAATATGTTATGTTAAATATACGTCGCAATATTTTACCTATATTTGACGACTGCAAGCTCATTGCATTATCTGATGACGTTATAACTTCGCTCCGTTGAATTATAACTAGAATCTAAATGAGTAATGAAAGCCATACATCATTAGGTTATGTGAGAAAGGGAAGACAAAAATATTCGTCAGAATTGAAATATCTAAGTAAATTGGATAACGTCTATTTAGAGAATGTAACGATGGTTGTAGAATCTGGATGTGTTTAAGAAGAAAGTGAATGCAGGAATCATAAACGCACTTTGTAAGAACCTCTGTAATTGCTGATAGAGATATGGTATAGACGAAAAAGTAGGTAAAGAATATCAAAGAGAAAACGTAGGTAGAGAATATTAAAAAGAACGAAAAGAATTACGTACCTATTCTTCTTATTATGTACTGAGGAAGTTATTACAAGAACAAACATTATTAATTATAATATAATGAGACAGTTAAGGTAAATTAAAAATTTAATATCTGATCATATCGTGAAAAATTTACCCTTATTTCCTATACTTATTATTCAACTAGCTGTTCCCGCGACTTCGTCCGCGTGGAATAGTGGCTGCATAGTAGTTACTAATTAACACACAATTATTGAGTAAACACGTCTTGAAACACGTACTACCATAAACAACTAAATTATAAGTACTTACAGATTATTTTACAGTTACGAAATAAAATAAATAATAACACAAAATAACTGTTAGTAAAATTTATTACTAAACTGAGCTAAAAAAACTTAGGTGCAAAAGAGTTCAAAATTTCCAGGGTATGGCTTATGGCTATCCTCCCGCTCCCATATCCTTCTACTTTCACAGACTTTTAACTTTTCCCTTTCACCCCTAGTAAATGGCAGAACCGATTTTGATGTAAACCATGTCTAATTGTACCTATATGTACACGTCATATCCTTTCGTTTGGTGCTCCATTTGGATTATTTATCCCCACTATATCACCCCTAAGGTGCCCTATAAGTAATAAACAGATGAACCGATTTTGATAAAACATGACTAATTGTAATTCAGACGTCAATTGATATGCCGCTTGAGTATATTATTTGACCACATATTTGTTTCTGACAGGTCGTCTATTTTCATTTGATACCTATATCACTTGGGTATAACTGACAACATTCATTTTTTCCATTCCCACTTTTACCCCTATATATAATAAATGGATGAACCGATTTTGATACACTATACCTAAGAACAACTAATGTAACAAAAAAAAACGCATCTAATTCGTTTTACCCGTTAGCGAGCTACGGTTGCACAGACGGACATGCAAACACACATAGCGGACGTAACACCCCTCTTTTTGCGTTGGGGGTTAAAAATATAATACCTACGACATAATTTAAAAGACATTTTATGTAGAAAATTTACCTAGAAGTAACCATAATGCTATTTGTGCAGGTTTTAGACTTATGAGCAAAAATCGAAATAAAGGTCCTTTGATCCCCCTACTACCCCCTCAGCTAAACCCCCCCCCCACCCCACGGTACTTTCGATATGATCATCTGGACATGTCAAGGAATAACTTTAGCGTATAATTTACGTAATAAAGTTATTCATGTAAGTTATTCATGTGTAGAATGCCTTAGCAAATGTTCGCCGTGATTACTTAAATGGTCATAACTTTTTTATTTATGAACCGATTGACATGAAATAAACACTAAATCTTAAGTGAAGCTTACCACAATATATTAGTGAAAACCGCATCTAAATCGGATAAGCCGTTTCTGAGTTTAGCGTGCACGAACATACAGACAAACAGACAAACAGACAAACCGCCAAACAGACAAAATTTTTTTTAACTACAGTTTTGGGTTCAGGATCGATTTAATAATAACACCTGCTAAGTTTTTTTTTAATATTTTCATTGTACAGACATCACTTTTCTACGATTTTATTATATGTATTGATTGATGATGATGATGATTTGTCTAATTCCATATAATTTTGTGTAAAACGAACGTGCATTAAACAAATTATTGGCAGGTGCCTGAAAATGCAATGAGCAGCTGTTTTGAAATATGTCCGGATGATATTTAACACTGTTCTATTAATACGCAAATGTTTGCGCTTGCATATTTGTAGAAGCTTATCTTGCTTTAAAATATGGAATTATTAACATATTTAAGTATTATGAGGATAAAACTTATTATGTTAATAATAATTAGATAATTCAAAGTGTTTGAGATGTAAAAAAATAAAAATCAATTTTAGATATAAGTGTGGTTGTGAAACATGACGTATTTTAGAACCAACCAACGCTATCTGCATGGTATGAACTATCTATATTTGAATAGGCCACAACAAATTAAGCTAATAGACTAATTCTCATTAAAACTAAGTAAGTGAGAATCTAATTTCATTTTCTACATTACAAAATCAAGCCAGTTTCTTCGTGATCAGTCAAAGTTATCTATAACGAATCAATATTTACCAAATAAACTTTACCCAGGTATTAATCATTAATATGACTTCGGAGTATTTTGTACTCGCAACATTAATCATCAACCAGGAGCCACATGACTGCACAATTTCAAGTATTTATTGCTTCTTCATAGGTACTATTACGAATGAATTATAATCTGTAGTCCAACCCAGCCCATGATAACATTTGTCTTCTAAAGTCACAACTACCAAACAAGCTTTATTGACTAATCGCTTCTTTAATCTTGGTTTACATTTCAAAATATATGTTCGCTTTGAAAGAAATTTACTGTTACATTAACATAATATAAGACGTTTTTATTTCTTTAAAGTTTTGTAAAAATTGGTTATTGGTCGGGTCACTTTAACTGAATTTAATGGCAAAGTTCTTATACCAAGAAAACTATCCATAGGCATTTTAAACAATGGAAGTATTGGCCTTCGAATATGTTACTATTCCACAACTTATTCCTACTTCTGTTTGTCTGCAGAGACTAGGAGATCCTAAAGCCATATACAAAGCTCAAAGAATGATCATTTTCACACAAAGCCATGAATGAATACCCATTTTACACCAATCCAGAAAACATATTGTACACTATCCATACTAATATTATAAATGCGAAAGTAACTCTATCTGTCTGTCTGTTACTCAATCACGCCTAAACTACTGAACCAATTTACATGAAATTTGGTATGGATATATTTTGATACCCGAGAAAGGACATAGGCTACTTTTTATTGCGTAATATGTACCACGGGCGAAGCCGGGGCGGACCGCTAGTGTTGTATAAATCATGTTTCCCTGTTTGAATTTACATGTAAATGAGAGAAAATAATTCTAATTTATGGCATGCACAAGGGCATATACTAAATCGGGCGTGACTTGATGAATTTGTTTGAAAACAAACATCGATTTGAATTATGCGATCGGTTGGGCAATGCATCATATTCTTGTATAGAGGTTTGTTGTGAAAATTGTTTTTATTGTGGTTTTCTTTACCATTCCGATAGGCTTTATTTAAAATGCTTAATTTCATTGATAATACAAAGCAATTAAAATATATCTCATAATTGATATTTTTCCATCTGTGAGTCAAATGTTGATCAATTTTTCGGTTAGCTGTCGGAAGGAAAATAAGTTGATTTCACATAAATTGCGTCATAGCACTATTTTCAATCAGAAAAGTTAAAACATTTTTCCAATGACCTTTACCTTTCCCCAATGAAACATTGCATAATTGCAAAGAATATTCACCCACAAGTATTTAAAAATAACCTCCAAATTCCGTATTATTGCGAAATAGCCTAGAAAAACTAGAAATACGATGCCTAATAAATCTCCAGCTAGTTTACACGTGGTAACATGCGTAACATTGACCATCTACTCTATTTTCCTACCAGATATAAACTTTTTATTGTACAACTCTTATACTGAGCACGCCGAAGCTATTTATTTTTCTATCAGCTGTAAATTTTTTACGACCGTTTAAGTCCACCCTTATATACTCATCGCGGAATCTGTTTTTCTCATTTCACTAAGATTTTGATGCCCTATTACTAGAGTTTAACTGCGTGTTTCTTAGAATAACAATTAAGTGCGGTAGGGTAATTGGGTGTCAAAGGATTGGGTTGTAAAATGACATTAGTTTTACAACCATTCGTTTTTAAACAATGCAATGACAGTTATATGGTCGTAGGTGATTTAATGATGATTTTTATTGCGTGATTATGATTGGTGAATTTTAGTTTGAAAAAGGGGATTATCTTAATTTATATTGCCTTACAAAGTTCAATGTATTTTATTCACGTACGCCAACATACTCGGATTATAGAGAATACTCCCACGTGTATAGAAAAAGTATTTTTAAACATATTGCTCCATCTAAATCACGTACTATGGATTTCTAATGAAAACTGAAAACGGATTAACATAACCATTAGAATTGAATAGCCATCATATCAACGGAAGTCGGTGTCCTTTATAGGGCCAGAGTGCATCCTATGGAATATATCTGGGATCGGTACGTAGTTTGCATGTGCAATATGTTGAGATCGTGATGATCCCATCGTGACGTCCTCCCCATCTGCTGGTTCGAGCGCGACTGATTTGTATTCTGCACGAGCGCGAGAACGCTGCGTTTTATGCGATGCGAGATGCACAAAGACACAGAAAGATGATCGATTGAATGGCAACAATATCTCTAGATAGGTGATACCTACTATCTAAAGAAACATGTATATAATGTTTTCAGATTGCTTATAAAATCATAGCATGAAATATTATCAAAATTGATAATTCGATATCTAGTTCATTAGCAATTGAGTCGAAAAAGGAAACAAAATTATCGGCACGAAAGTTTATATATGCAATAACAATATAAATAATCAGTGTTTAATGCAACAAATATATTCAAATGTAAATAAAATGATTACCTGAACGCTCGTGTACAACAAGCTTATAGCTTACAAATGTTCTATGAATATTACCCAATGTCATGTAAATTATAGCTTACCTTAACATCCTATTATAGAGACGTTACCATAATCATAATATCATAGGATATTGTGAGACAGTCTTGAATAAGAATTACCACTAAATCCAAAGCCATGAACAAATAATAGTAAAGCTTCGATAGCCGGATAGAAAATATCATGGAAATAATTTAATGGATATATGTATTATGTAGTGTTTGGCAGTTGATATATATTTTTTCACTTCTTGTTTGTTAAGATTTGGCTTATAATATAAGTGATTAGTTTACTTGGTGGTCTCATGTTTATACAGGGTGTCCCACTATTGGTATACTAAGCGCGAAGGAACTTATAGTTTTGCATACACTGATCACGTAAAAAATACTTAAAAAAATATTACGTCCAAAATTTTTTGTTAAATTTTTCCTGAAAATCCATGTTTTCTTCTCTAGCTTCGCGCAGCCGGCATATACCGCTTCTCTTATATGAGCATTTTATCTATGAAAACATAATCTTAAACGATAGCTCACGTGCTGGTGGCAAAGTTGGGCGGCTCGCTTGTTATGGGTGTACACATAGAGTTTTAAGAATTCATCTATTTGAAAAAAAAATGAATCTGGAATTTTTTAATTATTTTTTACGTACTCAGCGTATGCAAAACTATAACCTCCTTTGAGCTTAGTATACCAACAGTGGGACACCCTGTATAAATATTTGCTATGTTTTCGAATCTCATGTCCTTCTAATTTGTCAGAATAAATATGTGTAACATACCTATTGCTGTATTTATCAAGATATTTTGTTCCATTTTTTAGTTGTCTTATTTTGCAGTGATTGTACCTAGAAACTAGGTGTCCAACTAATTCTGCGCACAACAAGTTAATGGTCGCGAATAGCTGTGATTTATTAACTAGGTACTTCAATTGGCCGGTTGTGTAGAATCACAGTACGTTTTTATTGCGTTCATCCTATTTTCAACCGACTTCAAAAAAGAAGCTCCTCAATTCGACTGTTTTTGGGTTTGTTACCTCAGAACTTTAGGCTGGATGAAAGGATTATGATTTTTTTTTCATTAGAAAGACGGATCACATGTGGTCATTTCAATTTTGTTTAGTTCTGACAATTTGTAAGCGGTTCAGTTTTTTGTTAAAAAATAATTCTAGTCCCTTTGTTCGCGGCAATATATAATGGTTATATATAAGAGGAAAGATTTAAAGATAGCGAATCTAAATGTTATTTCTAGCACTGGCGAATTAATAACACCTGTTTTGTATCTTATGCCTCGCTTTTCTGTGAATAGTAAACAACGTAATCTTTCTTCTTAGTTCGTAATATAAATTTCTTATAAACGAATAAGGATAGTCAAAAATATTTTAAATCTTATAGGTATCTGGCTACCTACCTATAGTTATGCTTGTTTTTTGGACAAAAGGGAAGCGCTTGATATGGCCTAAGATGGAGCGCGCTTCCCTTTACAAACCTTACAAATTTTAACGAATGCTTAAGTTTCACCTGGTACCTCCCCACACCACACTATATATGTTTCTCTCTCTAAATTCTTATCACAAGATGTTTACCAAGTACCCACATACATATTGACAAATTCGCAAAAACCAACGCTTATCAGAACATATTTGTTTAGGGTCGAATCGAGATGACTCGCACATTGCCATCACTGCAAATGTTTACCGACTTTCGATAAAGAGTATTTGTTGAGCTCTCGTTAATGTCACAGAATCGTAAAACGAAAATAAGTTAATGCCACACAACTTGCGGGGGATCTTGAAATAGCATATAAGGAGTAATGTATATCGTTTCTTTTATTTAGGGGTTTTTGTATTTTCAAAAAATACTGTAAATACAAAGTAATAGCCAGATTTTTTCTAAGATAACAACACCATCGAACCATATATATCTATCGATAGTGACGACCCATAGCAAATCAATGTTTTTAAAATGATCAATTGGTTAGTAATTTCATTTAAAAAATTTAGAGAAAAACTAGCTGTCCCGACAAACGTTGTTCTGCCTTACTCTAATCACTTAGGGGTATGAAAAATAGATGTTGGCCGATTCTCAGACTTACCCGATATGCACAGAAAATTTCATGAGAATCGGTCCACCCGTTTCGGAGGAGTATGCAGACTAACATTGTGACACGAGAATTTTATATATAAGATAAAACAAAGAATCTTTTTGATATCGCAAAATAACTGATCTGTAACTACATAATATAGACATACACATTTTACATATACACATACATATTATAGATTTTATCGTTTGTTACTTTATTTTATACAAATACAAATAATAAATAATTATCATGAATATCTAAAAGCCTTTCATATAACACTAATAGCTATAATAATCCACATCTAAGTAAATTACTTGTCATAAGTTCATTTACATAAACCGAGCTGATTGGACCAAGCAATGTAAATTATAAATATGACGTCCGGTAACGACCAATGAGAATAGACCCCCACCCTTCCGATCAAAGCGAAGGATAATATGTACGTCGTGAAGGAAAACTAAAGGCCACGTTAGATTGGTCATTTATATAATTGTCTATGCATCCGGGCCCTAATGAGGACCAAATGAGAGGGTGATGCGACAATCGATTGCGCCCGTGACGTAATTACATTTTCCGCTGTGAGATTTTTGTTTATGGCCATTATCATTTAAATTTCGAATTTGATTTTTTTTCGAACGTTATGACGAAAAAAGTTTATGAACGTTATTTGAATATTTAGTCTGTGATAGAACATTTTTGAATATAGAATTGATGAAGACATAAAGAATGTTTGTTTAAATTGTAGCTATGTTTCAATTAAACCGTCACGATTCGGTCGTAAAACTCTATCCACGGCAACGGAGTAAAGAAAGTTGCATTTTGCATACAATCGCATTTGCATAAATATTATTATGCAATATTTTCATACGGCAGCTCAGGGTACAATCAAATACAGTCAAACACACGTATGGAACCTTTTCCAATGCCAAAAAATCATCGTTCAAAAATGGATTTTGACATTTGTATGCAGATCGTAACGTTTAACTTTAAATTCTTTGCGTGACTTTAAATTTTTGTTAATATACCAAAGACGGATGTTAGAAGAATATTTAATTCACCCAATTGATATTGTTAATGTTAATAAAAATTCAATGAGTGTTTTGGTCCATTGTTAGCGTTGTTTTTTGGTTTTACTAGTGATTTTTAAAAATGGCGACCAGATCTTTTTGTATGATTTAGCACTTCCTAACAATAACGTCTATATATCCGGTTATTATCGTTGATGCATGTTTAATAACTGCTGTATATGAATACTGATGAGTTTTTGGAAAAATTTCAACCGCAATTACTGTAAAATTATTGTATTGTTTCGTTATGACAGCATGTTTAAATTTAACTTTACATTTATTTTTATTATTACCCCTATACTGGAATTGAACACCACTTAGGGTTAAAACATCACTAATTTTTAAAACATTAAACTTCAGAAAGTTAATTCTAACTACGAAAAATCATAGTTCTTTAAACTATACAAAATATAAAATAAAATTTATAGAAACATGCAAATGCTTTTTAAACTTACCCAAAACGATGTCCCTGGCTGAAACGCATGCCAAAATCGCAAACGTCAAAGTGACAGCAATAGGCAGTTCGCGCCAAAACGCAATGGCGGCGCGCTTCATGTTTCACTCAGAAGCTCAACTCGTCTTGTTGGGATCCATTAGCCTCTGAAACAATGAAACACGCTATTTGAACCCTTTTTGTCCTCATACACATACCCGCTTTGTGAGCAGTTATTTCTGTAGAAATTCATAGAATATTTGCGCCGTAGTTTAGATCGTCTGCGATGTAAAAAGACTTGTGCTTAAATTGTTCAAATTCTTGTAGTATTTCATTCTTACCTAAAATGAAAAATCCGGGATTTACTTCAACTCTGAAGCTATAATTAGTTGTATCCTTGGAATAATTAGTTTCTAAATTGAGTGCTGCAAATGAACGTAGACAATAAGTCATATGTTGTTAGCTACTAAGAAATATGTTTTGCAACAATGTTACCGACCATCTGGTGAAAGTCCAAAAATAGACCTACTTACCCGGGCAATAAAATTCAAAACGTAACGGACATAAAACAGTAAGCACTGATATACGGGGTGCGTGAAATGCAATAACCGTCAAAACGCAATCCCTTTATTTCTGGCTTGAGGTACATAATTTACTGGTAAATCTTCAAGTTCTTCCTTTACACATATGAAGTGCATAAGCGTTAAGCAATTTATCAATCTTTCCTTTCCTAATTCCATCGTCGATAAATCTGATCTCACCTTATAAGCTAACGTAACTAGAAAGTTCGTGTACTTATTCCTTTTCCACTATCCAGTTTATGAAAGTAGTAGAAACAGAAGCGTAAAGTCAGATTAGCAACATTAACAAAAGCAATGATCCAATAAAACGTAGGTATTACGATAATAGTACCAGAATAACCAGAGATTCCTGAACTTCTAAATATTCCATCAACGATCGACTAAATCCAGCGAGCAGTTAAAAAACTGTTATTTAAAGTATTTATTTTTAATGATGACCACAACACATTTTGATTCCGCATTCTATTCACGTGATTTTGACTTAAAACTCATCTGATTAAGATATAAAATTGCGTGCATCATTAAATGGGACAGATTCAAAAGTACGTGACGTTGTGAGGAAATTTTTAATGCATTTTCTGCATTCGTATAATTTTAAATATAATCTCTGGTCCGGAGTTCATTGGCACCGTATAAAATTAAGCATTAAATAAACAAAGTAAAAAATAACGCTGCATTTGATACAGTGACATACAAGGGGTTGATTAAATGATGTATTTTGGATTAGTCACAGCACGTGTGGCGTGTTGAAGGTTTTACAGTAAAAAGTTTGTAATTAGATATACTTTTTGAATAGGTTTATCTACAGTTGGTCTTATTTAAATAGTACATTTAACTTGTTTCATATACTTTTCATATTGTATATAATTTCAAGAATAATATTGTATTATAGCAGACTGCAGAGAAAAATAAATCTGAACTGCGTAGCCTAGCTTTTATTCTAAAGCCAAGATACATTCACTCCTCAGGTATTTCGCTCGAATCTTTTTTATATTGTTATAAAAACACTATAAACACATATCTAATGAAATGCAATTAACTATAATATTTTCTTCCATAATATTCTAGCGTTAGTTTGAAATAACCGTTGCTAAAAGCATATTATCTATGTTAGAAGATAGTGATTCTCATCGTCATGATAAGCAACAGTACCAAAGCTTTGATACTTAAAGTTTAAAATCTGTTCAATGTTACAGTTCACACGTGCCGTAAAATCATATATCATAGTGAGGAAGGGTTACCATTTAAATATGGCCCAGGAATTTGAGGGTAACATTGCTTTTTTATTGTTTTACCCTCGAATGAAAATAGAACTTTCAACGATTCGTTTTCAGTTGATTTATTTTCGTGCCGTGTTTTATAATATGTGGTATAAATAAATGAAGTGTAAATAATTGGATACAAGGGCGGTGATAGCCCTTTATTAATAGAGAAATATATTGTGTTCGAAATATTCTGTGGGTGAAAGGTTAAAAGCTAATTCGATTAGTACTTACATCTGTGAACTTTAGCGCGTTTTAGTAGTATAGAAATGTGATAGAAAGAGGAATTTTATATATTTTTCGCATAATTTTTCCTTTTTAATTATTGCACACATGCTTCCAAAATGATCATTTTATGAAATATTCGACTTGACTGTTAAAGTTGTTACAAGAATAAAGTCGAGAAAATTTCGAACCTTTTTTCCCAAAATTTGAGAGACTAAAAACCGCCAAGTAAAATCAAGTTTAGTTTCTCTACTCACTGAAAAATCCTCAAAGCTTTTTTTATCAACTCCTGTTCGTTTATTGGTTTTTATTGTATGCATAACGCAGAACATTGGTGCAAGTAAAATAAACAATTGTATAACAAAGTAGTTGTTCCGACGCGCCGCCAGATGGCGGGCGTGGCTGTTTTTATTTTAATATTCCTGAGCTGTTCCTCGTAGAGGGTGTTTGAAGTTCTCATTTTAATTATAAATTAATTTAATTTAATTATTTCATAGTCTGTGATGATGTGAATGTACTGTGTGAGGAGTAGCTTACTGAAGTCATTATTATATGTCTACCAATTATTATAACATTGGAAAATGCAATTTAAATTTATCTCTTCATTTTTATTTAGTTATCAATTGATTCTATTAATTTAATGGAGTTGGAAGGAATTTGATACGAGATACCTATTACCATGGACAAATAGAATGCTATTACATACATATTTAAATATTGCTAAAAGCTGGTAGCTACGCTGAAACAGGCCGCACAAAAAACTATTTTCTAAGTAAAGATGCAAGGTTACAAGAACAACTAAGTAACATAATAAATTATAAGCATTTGCACTTATGTCACACGTTGAACCTACTTTTGTGGTCGCAATGAATTATTTATAATATAATTATTCTTAATAATAGGTATATTATTACAAAACCACAAACCGCTAAAACCTCAATTACACCTTTTATACCTTTTTATTGATAAAAATGTCATCACATTGCTCGTTTTAATACCTTGTAGTATTTGGAATACTAATTACGTATGTAAATAATAAATTATACAATTGAAGAGGTGTAGTGATTCTTATTGCGGTTTGGTATTAACCTTATTATTTTTTATCGCAATTAATGCGCAATTTTGTATGTAACAACTTTGCTTACTTATAGATGTGTGTTATGCACCCATTGTTCTAAGCTTATTTCTATCTAAAACAAATCTATATTAAGTATGAAAAATAAATCGACATTATTTCATTTCAAACCTGCTCAAATATCATAACGCCAATTGACAAAAATTTGGACATTGGCGAAGTCCCATTTTATTGGGTGGAGCCATTAATTAAGAGAAGAAGAAGAAAAATTGCAAATGTATTATTCTTAATTTGCGTTTAATTTTGCACAAAATAAACTACCACATCCAAACGCACAAAAAACGCATTCATTTATAAACCAACTCGCCAATTAAACTGTAGCCAGTAACTAGCGCAAGTCGTAGCGGAGTCAACATCCTGTGCAATGAACACGTGCTGTAAACTTCCTGCACACCTTTTTGTTTGACGAAAAAACGTTTATTTTGGATGCGGCAGTTTTAGTTTTTAATGCTAGTGGATAAAATGCGCGCGAATTGGGATGCGTTGTTTATTTTAATATCAAACTTTTTAAATTATTTATTACAACGTTTGGATAGTAGACTTATTATAGGATTTATAAAGTTATGTTTAAGAGATATTTGTTCGAGGAAGAACGGGATGTAGTCTGTAGATACAACATCTTACATCTTAATATATACAATACTTAGGTACATCTTAAAAATAAAAAAAGACGTGTGGCACTCGGGGACTGCCGCGGTAAAGCTATTACATGCTATGCCTTCAAGCCACACCTCCGCGCCCGTCGGAGCGGGGAGCGTGAGGTTTTTCGTTACGGAATTTCTGGATTCGGTCCCCGCGCTCAAGGCCCGCGATAGAAGCTATGCAATAGCTTAATAGAAAAAAGTTCAAAGGCGAAGAAGAAGAAGTTCAGGTGTTAGGTATATCCAAAATATTTTAAATTCTTTGTTATTATTCAATCCATACAAAGAAATTAAATATGTTAAATATCACACCTTGATTGTTTATTTATCATTAGTATTATCTACAATGGATTTTCTCCGTTATAATTTAAAACAAGTTAAATTCAAAATGCATAAGGTCAGGTGGGGTAAGAGGAACATATTTCATTTTCAGTAAAATATTTTGACTGCTAGGAACAACATTTATAGCTTTTTAAGATGTTTGAAACACACAGAACTTACCTTTATGTATTAGCTTCCCGTACGCTAAATGTCATTACTCTAATAACAGTTCTTACGAAGATATTGACATTACTGTCAAGATTGAGTAATCGTTCCTCTTCCCCCTTACAAGGGGTAAGAGGGTCAGTCATTGTATTTCCTAAGATTGGAGTTTGAATTAAAATATTCGTTGCTAAATGTTCGTTAATTTGTAGATAGAATGTCTTTGGTCAATATTAGATCTTAATGTCGATGAAATAAGGTATAATTTGGAATAAAAAACAAGAATACATCAATTCGGGGTAAGAGGGACATACAGGTTCGATCAGGGGTGGCAAACTAAAAAGAAGTCGACTAGTTATAATTCTATTTTTATTTAATCATACATAGTAATGGTAAACAGTCTGTCCCTAACTAGTTTTCCTAGTTAGTTACTCTTTAAAAATAACAATGGCACTATGTGATGAGATCAATATTGCGAATCAGTATTTTAATTCATCTATTAAGAACCTTCTCCTTTTTAAGAAGTCAGTTAAAAATATAAATTATCTTCTTGATCCAAAAGAAATTCTTTGGAATTTCTGGAATTTTGAGACAGGCGAACTTAGCTAAACTTGGCGAATAGTGGTGCTTGCATCACTGTGTTCCGGTTTGGTGGTGAGATGAGGCCCTGAAGTAATTACTGGCACAGGAGGCATAATCCTTTAGGCCAGCAACGCACTTGTGACTCCTCTGGAGTTGCGAATGTCCATGGGTGGCGGAAATCGCTTAACATCAGGTGATCTGTATGCTCGTTTGCCCGCCTATTAAATAAAAAAAAAATATAAAAAAAACACATGAGCGAGAAATTTTTAGTTATAATTTAAAATTGTAATAGGTACAGAACAGTCAGTCACTTCTTTTCATTTTATCCACATATAATTATAAATTAATCAAAATGTTGGTCACCCCTCACACGGGGGAAGAGAAACATATGTTCCTCTTTCACCGTCAATAGTGAGCCTCTTACCCCAGCTATTGTTTTTGAAGTCTAGGATTTTCAAGCGAAAGAAACTCACAATATTTAGTTGTTTCTTAACTAAAATGATTAATAAAAGAAATACTTACAGTTTTCTCCGTGTATCAGGGTATTTAAAATATTTCTAGCACAATTTTATCACTAAAATATGGGTTCGCAAAAAAACGAGCCAACTTGGTGTTAGCCGAATTCGCAACTGTCAAATTTGTTTACATTTTTTGTGATGTCTGTGCTACGTAGCGACATCTACTCAAAACCGCTCAAACTAATTCGCCTTCACTTTTTTATCGACGGAAAGTACATAGTCATAAACGCTTCGGTTTACTAGTTATGGTCTCTAGGCCCTCTTCCCCCAGTGACCCTCTTACCCCACCTGACCTTACAGCAAAACTAAAAATAATATCAAAACAAGAAACTGCATTGAGCTTGCGATTCGCCCTTGACCGTAAATTCTTATCTCTTGAGAATAAACAATGCGTATATTATCTCGAAAACACGCATTCATGTTTGCATTGATATATTGATGTTACAGCTTTAACGAGAAACTGTCCATTTGTATAAAAACTTAAAATATTTATTTTATAAGAATTGTACCTATGCATATTTTTGAAGTGAAACTTCTTTAGGCGCGTTGAGAGTAAAATTTCAAAGTCGCGTCTTGGCAATACCGTCACTTTACGGAGTAATTTAAATTTTGGTATCTACCTTTGAATCTAGCCAAAGAAGTTTCACTTCTGACACGTGTGATCGGCACGCACGCTTTTTATTTAAGTAATATGAATATCGATCAAACTCATTCGAGAAACATTATTCGTAACAGTGGCTTCCTATTGCAAACAAAATTATAGAATTCATATTTAAAATAACCCCAAATCCCAAATAGAAGTAACATATTTACTAACTTTTAATTTAATATATGGGTACACTTATATACCCATAACAAACCGCATAAATAAATTACTCTTTTTCACATGTATCGACAATACCCACGCACAACACTAACCATTAATCTATAATTGACATCGGGACAGACCAATTGATTTATTTATATTTAAGAAGGGTTGTACTTCAATAAAGTGCTTGTGTTTTTGAGTGCTACACATTGCTACTTGACGATAACTTTGAACTTAGTGTACCATTTAGATTGTCGTAGATAATGAGTAGAGTTTGTTCAAAATATTTTTCAAGTGACATCTTTTAAAGAAAACTTAAAGTTACGTTTGTACCAGTAGCATAATATTCAAAATAACGATTCAGTTATCGATGTAATTTAATAATTTAATTGTTAAAAATATGTAATGACGTTTCAAAAGTGAAGTAGAAGAAGTCTAATTGAATAAATAAATGTTTGAGTTTGAGTTTTGAGTTTGAGTTTGATGTAGATGTCTATGAACTTCGGCTAAACAGTATTTCTAGGATTTTCTGGTCAGCGTTAGATAATATACAAAATATTTTATACTTCATATTATTTGCCAACCGAGTCTTATACAAGAAACGTAGTTTAAATTCTAGAAAGTTTATAAACACTAAAATAAACAAATCCGTTACGTTTTAAACATTTTAAACTTCCATTCAAACAATAGTTTTCCAAGAAATTGCCCAGCAGATACATCTTGTTTATCTAATTCGTCCAAATTGTCTTCAGAACAGAATCAATAAGGAGCATGTGAATAATTCAGTTTCCAAAGAAATTAATGGATATCTTAGTAAATGTTATTTATCCGTACGTAGAAACATTTACGTCTAAATATAAAACATTCTTTGAAATTACTCAGTATTCACATGCCGTAGAGGAATTGTAAATCGAATGCATATATCAGATGACTGATAAGTGAGATTAGTAGTTATTTACATAGACTGAGATTATTTTTGATTGAACATAAAACAGAACATTTATCAACAAAAAAAACTATGACTCTAATCTTTATAATATAGCTTTGCGTGCGAAATACGTGCGAAAGTATATAGAGTTTATCCTTGATAAAATATAATAATTAGGTCCATTATAAGACAGTCATGTAAACAAAATATTTTCATCTAAAAGATCAACGATATGCGTGACGGTAGACGTGGAAAGATCACCCTAAAATACACACTAGAAAGCGACTTTCCTACTGCGTTATTTTTATAATACACTAGCAGTCCGCCCCGGCTTCGCCCGTGGTACATATTTACGTTTTCTCTACGTAAGAACCATCCTCGTACTTCAAGGAATATAATAAAAAAAAGAATTATCGAAATCGGTTCAGCCGTTCTCGAGTTATGCGCTTACCAACACATTTTGCGATTCATTTTTATATATAAGAAGACTAGCGGTCCGCCCCGGCTTCGCCCGTGGAACATATTTACGTTTTCTCTACATAAAAACCATCCTCGGACTTTAAGGAATATAATAAAAAAAGAATTATCGAAATCGGTTCAGCCGTTCTCGAGTTATGCGCTTACCAACACATTTTGCGATTCATTTTTATATATAAGAAGATTTAAATAATATATATTATAGGTACCTACCTAATATAAAATATAGATACATATCGATATCACACAATATCACGGAAAACCAGTTAAAACATACATTACCGTCACATTAAAACTACGTCGCATTATCTTCATCTAATTTTATGTACGCGGTCAAATCTTGGACGCAATACGCTATTTTCGTATTGTATATATGGTGCTTCGTTTACATCGTTTAGTAGCTAAGTAATGCTGTTACTAACTGTATTCATCTGAAGCGGATTTGTTTATGATTATATTACATATGTAATTTGTAAAATTGTAAATCTGACATGATTAAAAAGAGCAACTATGGAGTTTCTTGCCGATTCTTCTCCGTAGATACTGCTTTCCGAATCGGTGGTAAATGTTAAAAATATGTACTTTCAAAAGTGCTTCTAGAAGAAGTCTAATTGAATAAATAAATGTTTAAGTTTGAGTTTTGAGTTTGAGTTTGATTTGATAATGTAAAGAACATTACTAAATGGGATACATATTCCAATTATACCATTTAATTGGATCATATTTTGAATACCTACTTTAGATTCCATAATACATTTGAGCGACTCAATTTTAATGTCATATAGTCCGGATTTCTCCTTTTACTCTGGGTAAAAGGAGAAATTACGCTGTAGGTACTAATTTAATTCAAATCTTCAGGGTAATCAAAATAAACACTTTAAAAAATTATATCTCCAAAATTGCAGAATTAAATTTTGCGGTCATTCAACCTTTTGCTAAATCAACTGAATAATTATGTATAATTACTCCACCCAGGAGTATTTTGAACTATTAGGTGTTTTAGTGACTAACACTGTAGCAAGTAACTCGCATAAACAAACGAACGAACTGCTGTTTTCAATCTGTTCATGGGATCTGCAAAATCGTAGCCCAAATAATACTGCCGAGTTATGACCTGATAATAGCCCTGTATATATTTAGTTTTTCACTAAACACTTAGTAAATTCAAGTTTACTATGCTGTCTTAATTTTTCACTGTTTTCTAATTATGACTTTTAAAACTATGTATTTTGATCAGTTTCAAAAATAACTTTTACGATATTGTTTCTATTTATTGCATCGATTTACATCTAACATCTACTGTCATGTCCAACATCATTGAAACTACACCAACCAAAAATATCATCAAAATCGGTCCAGTATCAAATGCAACCCTCGCTAATATACAATGCTATTTCTGTAAGCGGTACACAATAACAAAGAGCTTTACAAATTGACCGTTTAACTTGCTTTCAATTACAACTAAGTATTATCTAAAATATTCGCTATAGACCCCCATTTCCCACAAACACATAAATACACATTTAATTCTCCATTGAAACCCCATAAAATCATTGTAACAAAAAACTTCCGTACACGTTTATACAAAACTATAGAAATACTCCCCCATACGTAAAGTTAATAATTTTTAAATCAACGCTAAATTTACTAGTGATGTTCGAAATAATATTAAATATCGACTATATGTAACAATATAATCTGGTTTACACCGGCGATGATTCACATAACCTTGTTTTATTTAAGGTTTGTAAATGTTTGTTTTTTCGTGTAAATAACGTGATGTACTTACGATGGATTTCTTAGGAACTAATACGAAATAGTTTATGATTTTTTTACATGTTTGTAACATGGTGGTAAAAGAAAATCATTTTTCCGTTTTTGTGTCGAATACTGATTCTCTGGTTTGTGTTTTTGTGTGTTCTCATTTTTATGAACTACATATCATCATAAGTACCTAATCTTTTATGAAAACAATCTATAGATAATCTGTAGATATATCTACAAAGTTTTTTTCTTATTCAAATAAAATAATTAAATAAATCGCACACAGTCTCAATTGACTGTGTGCGATTTATTCGATCTGACACATAAAACAATCACATAAATATCGATAAACGTCCCCGCTATCGACAAGTGGACATCACTAGTGACCCGCGGCGAATATTTATTCAATTGTAGTGCCCGTTACGAGCTACGAGGTGCTACGTGATGTGAATTGGCTTTGCAAATTGATAACAATTTTGCGAAATACAGTAGTTCGGTAGCAGAGCCAAACATTTGATGATAAAATCGTAGGAGGTACTAGGGCTGTACGTTATATCGGTAACATGTAACTGTATTAAAGGAATTGTTTATAAAACATTGTGTCATACTTTAATAAGTTAAATTTAATATATTATGCAAATTGTAATAATATTTATAGCAAGGATAATAACTCAAGGAAAATCATATTATTACCAGCCAAAATTTACTCTTTAGATTGGAAAACATGATCAAATTTAATCGACTAAAACTGCCATTTCAGTCATCTTTTTACTACCATAAAAAACCTTTTTCATTCCATAAAACATATACACGCGGCAATTATTTCAACACCTCAAGACTAATGAATGCGCACAAAATTAGCTTGTGTCGACTTAATTACGAATTAAATGTGTTTATTTAACCGTTATTCTGTCCACACTGACATAAATTGTGCGTAATTTGTCTGTCAGACATAAATGTACACAAATAATAATACCTAATATACACATCCCGATATGGTATACCTATTTAATCTGTGAAAACATTTGCTAGTTTGATATGACTTTTAATCCGATCAAAAGAGGCCAAATAGACAATCTGATATCTTTGGACGAATTCTATTTAATCTGTGATTGTAATTACACCCGGAAAAATAGCCCGTGCATAATATGCATAATATTATAAAAAATAACTTTCAGTTAAATCTGGATGTGTCGTTACTTATGAATATTAATTGAATATTTTCCCATATATCCAAATAAAGTGTGGAAAAATCATAGAGATAGTATGTACGTAGTACATAATATTATCTCGATGGGAAAAATAAAGTTTTTTAGTCAATATAGTTTACCTATAATATCATAAAGATCATCTCCGCAAATTGCGAAAACTATTCATAGGGGCATGTAGATCAGCCCCCCTAGTCAAGTGGCTTTCTGTTAGCGTAGCGTTCAATAGAATAGACTACGAATGTATGAGATTGACGTAGGCTGTAGATAAACGTATCTACAGGTTCTAAATCCAAGTAAAATACGAGATTAATACTCCAATCCAAATGTAATGTTAATGAAATCTGAAATAATTTTTTGTCTTAGAAATTAACCAACCTTTTAACGCAGATCAAAAGACTTCTTAATATTTAAACTAAATAATAGCAAATATTAAAGTATTGGTTACACACAAATAAACACCAAGCGGATATATCAGATGAATTTATAGCCAACATCACAGAGATTTGAGTGCAATCAAAAAGTTTTGAACATAAATCCTTACACTTTGAGGTTATTTTACAAACAAAATGTCAGGTTAAACTAGTTTCTTTTAAATCAAATTAGTGTTAGTAAATTTAAAATTGTAGAATCTAAATTTTTTGATTTTGTCCTATATTTATGACTACACTAGCTTTCCACCCGCAGCTTCGTCCGCGCAGTCAAAGAAAAACCCGCATAGTTCCGGGATAAAACCTATCCTATATCCCGGGATAAAAAGTAGCCTATGTCCTTTCTCGGGTATCAAAATATCTCTATACCAAATTTCATGCAAATTGGTTCAGTAGTTAAGGCGTGATTGAGTAACAGACAGACAGACAGAGTTACTTTCGCATTTATAATATTAGTATGGATGGACCCAGATTGAGAAATATCTACCTGTAACTTGCGCATTCATCTAAATTAAAACCATTAAGATATTATTAATGAAAACAACATAAACAAGCATTTTGCAAACATTTTATTTGTTTAAAATAACTTATTCCTTTTTTCTTTGAAATATACTAAATCAATTTATTAGTAAAGAAATTACGTATTATAAAACGGGACTAAGCCCAGATTTAACAGACATATCGTTAACAATAACATCCTTTGTGTTAAAAACAAAAGGCGAAATGGATCAGCCAAACGCTTTCTTTAAACCAGACACTAAAAATTAGGTTACTTTACTAAAGAAGATGCAGCGGTTCCGTAGGTATAATCTATACTAATATTATATAGCTGAAGCACTGTTTGTTTGTTTGAACGCGCTAATCTCAGGAACTACTGATCTAAATTTAAAAATTATTTCCGTGTTAGATAGCCCATTTATCGATGAAGGCTTCACGCTAAGACCAACAGAAGCGAAGCCAGTAGCCACGCGGGTGAAACTGCGGAGCATAGTATTCGAAATTATGCTACAATTATTTTGGTATTCGCGCCATAAACGCGTAATGTTTCCTGTAGGGCACTGGGCAGTTAGATAAAACATTAACAACCATACTAGTATATTTTAAAGTATTGAATTTAATGAATCATATCAAATGCACTGCATTACATTTGCACACTCATTTGAGATTTTGACTATGCTATCTTCAAATAATTTTTTTACATTTATGAATAGAAATAAAACAATTTCAATACCTCAGTAAATTGGTACTAAAATGATTAACTGTTAATAATAAATAATTAAAAAGAATAACTAGAGAACTATTTCATCAATGTGTATACCAGGATCTAACGCTATTTAAAATAAATATGTGAACATTATGTACATGGAAGATTATATTATGGCGCTAATAGTAGGTTATCTATCCTTAATTACCATTAATCTACTACATTATTCATCTGTATTTCATACCGATTACCTACATGTTGCAATAAATAAGTCATCATAAAATATTTTCTGTAGAAACATTATTTCCAATTGTAATAGTTCGTAAGAAGGTATCTATAAGGAATTTTTATTGGGTTCATTAACAATAATTTTATAAGTTTTCTTTTTTATACATAGTTCTACAAGAACAATCAAACAAGTTATAAAAATAGCTAACATTTGTTGAAATAAAATTGGAAACTTTTTAAAACCAGTCAGTTGAAAAATCTGTAGCGTATATAAAATACAAACACATCATTTCCAAAACAAGGATCACAACATAGCTAAAACACAATTAACCCATATACCTCCACTAGAACTCAAAGCTCTACACAAAATAGATAATTGACCAGGGGACCCTAAAACCGTAACAATAGGGGCGTACGTAGGTGGACCAGCATAGATTAGTTAAATGCGGCTACTTCACTTGATAGTTCATGTTTACTTCTAAACCTCTTCAGATTGCTATGAATAGACACAATTGAGGTGATTCGTTTTATTATGTGCTCGAATACTTTTAACTGATGGAGTACTGCACCAAGTGCATGATGGGTTTTTTGTTAAATTTTTATTCTATAGAATATTTTATACTCAAATCAATTAAGGGCCGATTTTTCAATGCCCAGATAAACAGCTAGATAGACTTTATTCGTCAGTTAACAAAATATTCAATTTTTCAAGAGACGAATAGGCCTTATCTATCGAATAACTACGTTATTTGAGGAATAAATCTATTTGCCGCTCCAACGGCCAGATAGCGCGCTATTCGACGGTTAGGCGTTTGAGTTGACAACTGACGCGTCAAATTTGGGATATTTTCGTATGTCATAACATAGAGCGTAGAATTATTAACAATTAAACCTCTTTCTATATAATTATTATCAATTAAAATCATATTGAAATTGATGTTTTTGGTAGTACTGATGACCATGCCATTGAAAATTTGCCGAACGCTGCCTTTAAGTATGTCGTTTCTATCGTAAAATATATAAATTGAAACACAAATTTAACCAAACTCTTTACTCGAATCAAAACAACAATCAACAATCATAGAAGACAAGAGCAATACAAGACAAATTAAAATGCACTCCTGACGTGAGTCATAATGACGGTTGTTGACAAATTGCAAGAGTTGACTCTATCCCGCTCTAACCTGACTAATTTAATATTTTTGTTTCGCCACTCCGAGAGCAGAGCTGCCAATATGGAAATATTTGGTCAAATAGTTATTCATCAAATAAATCACGATTGAAAAATAGGCGAGCCGTTATGAGTTAGATAAATAATTGAATAAATCTATTCGAGGGGTAGTTATTAGACTGTTTATCTCGCGATTGAAAAATCGGCCCTAATTAGATATTAATTCTTGTCACAATTTATGCAAAATTACAACTATAAAAAATCATCAAAGAATATTTTTTGTCCTTTATGTCTGATAGTCTGATGTAACAAGGACTGACTATAAAACATTTTTTATTTAATTTTTTTTTTTGTGCTAGTGGGGTGTATCAATAATTTAAAGTCGGTAATTTCAAACGCTCCTCCAATGAGTTAATATGTGATACAGCGTGATATTAAATATTATTGTTTACCTATTCATCCCTCGCACGGATCTTACGTTTTTTAACAAAGAACTATTTCTCAGAAGGCGGCCTTATTCCCGATTCATTTCACGACCATACCGGGACAAAACATTACAATACTGAGATAAAATCTCATTGGACAATAGCTGGTGATAAGTTCGACACCTCGTTGGAAATTATTTATACGGCAACACCTAATAAATTCCTTTTTTTGATTTTCATCGAATTGACAGGAAGAAGTGATAACATCGAATGCGAAATATGGGAAGCGACATAAAATTTTGAATTATTCAATCGTTATACGCTCGTGTGATAAAAATAAATGTTTTTAAACATATACTAATATATTATTTAATATTTTTTTTTTAATAAATAGTAACAAAGTAGGTACAGACAGATGCAGCACGCTGCATCAACGTAGCAAGCGTAGCACAGAAACGAATAAAAAATGGAAATGGATTGCTATAAAAATTCAACAGACTAAAAAGTCCAATCAGATGAAATTGAACAAATAAATTCACTTTAATCACTTCGTTTTAAGATTTTCCGTTGCCTGACAGGCAAGGATCCAATTCCTACAAACATGCGAGACGCGGCCCAATTCTGGTCTCAAAAACGTAATAACACGCCGTCAATCCAGCACAAATGTGACAGGCATTAGCATTCCCCACATTCGTAATGAATTCTCGGATCTTGTCGTGACAAAATTCTTTCTTGTTAATCGAACGGTTTACAGAATAGCGCCTCGAATTTTAAAACCTCGTGTGTGGCGTTTTATTCATTCAGTGAAAGTTCGTACACGTTACATTGAATTTCGTTTTATATTCAAACGCCAGCTTTATTTATGTTAGCCGACTGAACAATACCAAGTAAGACGTTAATGTTAATGAAGAAATCACCGAGATTAACCGCAACTTCCTTAGAATTTTATTATTAACTAAATCTAAAAATTAACTTATTAATTAAAATGTGTAACAACGCGTAAGGAAACAAAAGGACTTCCCTTAAGCCTTTCACAACGTTACCCCCGATCAGGATAAGAATTCATTAACATTATTTGAATACTATGTATAGTAAATTAAACCAACTAGAGTGCAAAACAAGGTCCCAGATAGCAAGCAAGACAAACATAACTAAAACGACATTTAATTAACAAATACAATTAACAATGCTGCAAACGCTCGGTACCGGTTACTAACGGCGCACTCTTATATGGGGAGCGATTAATATTTACAAGGTGTTCTTCATCGTCTTTGCACATGTTAAATACCTTCGATACAAAGCCGTGTTACTTCGGGAGTTCCGCAGGGTTCTATTCTTGGACCACTTGTAACGTGCAACTTTTTATAATAATTGTGATACTTATTTTTGTACTTATAATATGTATTTGATGTAAAATATCGCATTAATTGTAAGGGTGTATTCGGTATTAACAATATTTTACCATTTAAATATTCGTAGGTAATTTAATACGTGCATTTTGTCAAATTGGTTGAAGAAAGTCTTTAATTAACATTGTGTCCACTAGCGGAGAAATCGAATAAGAATACGGTATCTTTTCCATGCAGATCTTATTTAAGTGAATTAAATGGATTTATTTGCATAATTGTCACAACTCACAAGGCCAACCTTTAGTGACCTATTTAAAGAATACTTCGATTTAATTGTTTTATTTTCGATCTTCGCACGTTTCGTAGCAGTTTAACAGATTCCAAGATATGAAAAAAAGAGTATAGAATAAAAATATCATCACTTGAATTTACTTTGTCAAAAATGTTCCTAGCAATGAGCCTTTTTCAAGTCAATGACTTAACACAACCGGAAGCTTCGATAATATTCCACTAGCCACCACGAATATAGATGATTGACTGCTATAAGACGCTCTTCAAACATTCACCGTCTCTTTCACACGTTCCCAATTAAGGAAGGTACGAATAGGACAGATGTCGATAGAATGCACTCCACGTACGAGGAAGCGGGAATGATTTCTGATGTCAGTATAGAAATATTAATCGTGCTCACTCAACGGCAAATGAAGTAAAATTTGAATATTCTATCGCATCCATAGCGTTCGCCATTATCATATCCGAGTGGATTGTTATGTGATTTTTAACCCGGGGTGTAATGCGCATGGAAATGATGTAAGATGCTGATGCACTGCGCATATAAAAAGTTTTGATTATAGGGCATTACTTTTAAAATAAGTTGTATTGATTTGTTGGAGGGAATACAAATGATAGGTGTTGAAGAAGGTCTTACTTAACATAATTTGCTACTTTAGAGAGCTTTGCATCTTTTTTCAATTTCTTTGTCATTTATATATTTGGATGATATTTCATTTATTTGAGATATCATTCAAGCAGATCAGGCATGTTTATACAATGTTTCTAGTACTAAATGAACTACATTACCTACATACTGTGCTATGTACGGTCTTACCAAGTTGTTTTTAGGCAATTTCGACAAACGTTTATCTCTCGATCTTTTGCACCCGATCTTTGACCAACACCTTCAGATGTCAACGTCACTTACGAGTGTTACTACGTTACAAAAATATTCAAGGAGCATCATTACTAAAACAAGAAGCGCATTCAAATACAATACTTATGAACCACGTGCACTTTACATAACACCATCACAATAAATCGCAACACAAACAATAGCAGTGAACCGTATAATTAGGTAATATTTTACACTTAGGCATTTTAAAAGGACTTTTCAGAAGCTATTGATACAGTTCGCTTTGAAATATTTTTATATGGTTAAGTGTAAATTAATGGTTGGAATGGCTGTTAAGAAATTTTGATTGGGATGTGTTTTGGTAGTGTCTTTTTGAGGCGATCTTTAATAGATTAAGATTTAATTGAGTAACTTTTAACATCAATGAGTATCACAGTTTGCTGCTGGACAAATTTATTTCATTGTCAGTTCTTTGTAATGTAAACTATACATTTGTAAGATATTTGCGTATGAAATAAAGGTAAATAAATACTACATTACCAATAAAACAACATTTTTATTTTATTCTTCGGCAATTTAATTTAAATAACATTTTGCAAATTACCTTTCAATATCAATACTATAAGAACGTGACTTTACTTGCTATAACAAAATATACTGTTTATATTTATTTACAGCTTTTGTTCAATTTTGATAAAATTTAAGTACCTTACGTAGGTACAAATTACGACGATAACTTGCAATATTTATTAATATTTTTAGCTGTTTTAATTCTGGACACACCCCAATATTTAAAATACTACCTACAAGTCGACAAATTAAAGGTAAGTATTGAATAAAGCACATAATTTATTATATCTATATCTACATATACTTTTTGTTATAATACACGAATACAAAGCATTGTAAAAAGTTCGCACGATACAACGTTACCAAATCTCGTAAGACAAATACCCTGTCATCGTATTAATTGAAATTTATTACAATTTATACTACTGGATTGAATTGAAAAGGTATTCGAATCAAATTGAACTCTAACACTTAACCTTAGGGTCCATGTTGTGTTATGTTTTGACAAGCGTACAGTTTGTCTTCAATAGGATGAAGAGATGGCATAATTTAATACGTTGTACTCATATGACATTTATGTTTTTGATGAAATATACTTTTTAAATAATATTATATAATCTTGTAAGTTGGTATAAGGTAGATAGTATGTACGTAGGTTATTAATACTAATCAGCAAATAACGTTTAAATTGATTTTATAATAACTAAATTTGCGGAATTTACTTCTTGTGCGTTATAATTAAGAAGAATTTTGTTTGCTTTTTTCATAAATCCACATTTTACAAACACAAAGAACATATTTTCAAATACAAATAAAAGATACCCAAAAACAACGGAAAACTCTAATTCGATAAAATTCGATAAATCAAAATCATCGTGCACAAGCAACAGGATAAAAGCATCGATACCATAGGTACATCCCTAGCGGTCAGACAATCGAAGATAATGTTCCTCTCATGTGATTGAGACAATCACTGGCCGCTTTTGTTTTATTGAATTACAACGAGCGTGTTTTGTTCGCTTTAATATTTGTCACGTGGCATATTATATTATCTAGCTGTGACCTGTATATATTGTTAATCTTATTATAATATTATAAATGTCTGATATCTAATAATGCAAATATTATACGTAAATATAATAATTTACTAAATTTTATATTTCATATACCGATATTCATTGTTTATTTCCCTATTGAAAACGTGTAAGTTTTTTATTTTCATTTTTTCAAATATACAACATCCAAAAACTAATTTCTTATTCTAGTAATGTCAGTAATATATTTTTATTTTGATAAGAATATAAATATAGAACACTTAAAGTCTGTCCACTATAAGAATTGCTTTTTGACAGCTCGACGGGTGATACCAGAAGTGATGTTCAAAAGATTATCGATTGTGATACCATTTCAATTATAAATTCAAAATATTATCATAAATCGAATCAGGTACGTAAATAATAATTACAACGTAAACGTACTAATAAGATATGTAATAATAAGACCACATATCAATGCATTGTATGTTAAAACTAAACTAAACTAATATTTTATTATTTATTGGTGTCTATCTTACAATTTGGTTGTCTTTACGTTTAAATTATATAACATAATAGAAGAGTTTTTCTGTATCGGATATATTTTACAGAGTATTTCTATCGATTATTTTAATCTATCGACCCATCATTGAATAATTCTGTGTAGGCATCACTAAGTGGGCGGGACCTGTCCATGAAGTACGATAATTATTTGTATGACATTTTAACATAGACAATACAATTATACATAGGCGTGAAGCTGTCAAAAAGCAAATAATATAATGGACAGAGTATAAAAATTATCTTTATTGAAAGCACCTTTCAAGCTTTACGACTTTTCCGCCATATAACAAAATCATGTAGGTGTCACTTTAGTATTTTGTTTTTATTCTCTAAATTCTTAGCTATGATTAAATTGTTTGTGATTTATTAAACTTAAAAACGTCTCATGGAAAGTATCTTAAACAGATTATTTTAAATTTAATAATAAATAATAATTAAGCATTATAATTTATAAGTAACTGGCTTTCTGACCGCGGCATCGCCCGCGTTTCCAAAAAAAAAACCCCGCATAGTTCCCGTGCCCGTAGCATTTCCGGGATAAAACCTATCAGGTCTCAAGCTATCTCCAAATTTCATCTAGATCGGTTAAGCAGTCTTTGCGTGAAAGCGTTACATTCACATTTATAATATTATTTTGATTGTAATCGTCGTAAGACAAATTAATCTCACACACAACTCGTCAATATTTCTAAACAACCAATTACGATAGATAACTATCAAAGAAATTAGAAAATCCTTAGAGATTAAAATTTCGTTACTCACGAATAATATACGTCGGTAAATGTAAAGCAAGTGAACAAAAGGGAATATTATCTATGTCGTGATGCGTGGTCACATTAGTGTCCCATGATTACCATGAAGCGGTCCCATTTGTGGTCACTCTATTTGATGGCGGCCATGTTGGATTACAATTTTACACGCATTTAAATTTTAAATGTATTTTGTCTTTATTACCCTTTGCGTTATGGGTGCATTTTCTTTTAAATTTATAGCCAGCTCAACATTTTTACTGTATTTTTACTAATGGTAATAAGTACCTACATAGTACCTACTATAGAAGACTTGTTTATTCCTTTTCCTAATTCCTATACATGAATGCCATACCAAATTAATCATGAAATGCTTTTTTTTAGGTAGGTAATTTTCTAACACATGAACTATTTATGTTTGGTAGAGACCAAATATTTTCATGTGCTAAAAAATTGTTCGAATATAAAAAGAAAAAAATACGATCACAAGCAATTTGAAGTAGTAGGACATCATAAATATGAAGGATATTGGATGCGTCAATCAATAGAAAGTGACAAGCAATGATAGTATTCTTATCAGTTATCACCGTCCGGAGGAAGCTGCGACAGGCGGAAATTATTGTACTTTGTTCTCAATCTCATAGAAACCAAGATTTGAACATTCAAATTAAAAAACATAAAAAGAGCGTGTGTGACGAGCACACGTGTCAGAAGTGAAACTTCTTTGGCAAGATTCAAAGATACCCAAGTCGCCTTACTCCATAACGTATTGCAATGACGCGACCTTGAAATTTTACTCTCAACGCGCCTAAAGAAGTTTCACTTCAAAATCTTTAACTTTTTTCTATGTTACACTTACACACATACAACTATATGTAGGTACCTCATTATAACTGAAGAACAAGAAAAAGCGTTATGTATGTTCTAATTTAATTTGTTAGTATAATATAATTGTTAGAACTTAGAACTAACGTTATTATAGTTTAAACAAATTACTGGTCGTTTTAAGACGCCGTTATATCTTTGAATCTATATTTGTTAATGTTAATTAATAGGTCGAATGTCTAGTTCAATTGTGACCGAATATACAATAACAGGTTCTAAATAAATAAACAATAACTTATCGTTTATTAAATTCTATTCTAATATTTACCAATAATTAGATAAAGCTACTAATTTACATCAAAATAAAATAGTTGCCAAGTGAGAAACAGATTTCCCTATTTTCTGTGTAATTATTGTAAATGCGTAGATTTTTCGTAAATATACAAAAAAGTATCGCATTTAAAATGACGCAAATAAACAAGTTAAAACCTGAAAACAACCTAGGAGATTATTCGAATTAAATTAGTAGGTAATAGACATGAAAATTATACGCGAGTACCTATCTCATCTTTTCATCTGTATAGATAATTGACGTTAATTAACTATATGACTTTCACACAACAATAGTTATAAAGTCCTAAAATAAAAAGCAAACCAATTTACATAAAATATTTTATGATAATCACATTATATTTTCGTCAATACAACACGGAAGGGGCTAGATGACGTTACAATAGAAGTATTTGAAGCTTAAAATATCCATAAATTACCAATTTATTATGCAATACGAGTAGAAGAATCGTTGGTGGAATAAAAACTACTATAACTTTACACTCCACATATGAATTGTTTCGTTAATATTCAAAGACGTATAAAGGTAAGCTTACTATGCTTGTAAAACGGTCGAAAATAAGGTAATTATTTGACTGTTTTATTATCTTCATACATAAGTGCAACGTGGTGAGAAATAATTAACTTTAAAAGGTATGTTTGATGCACTTGCGCTCATAATAAACATGTGTTCCTTTGAAAACCTAATAGATAGATATTTTATACATGTTATTATGAAATTATGAATTACTAGCTTTCCATCCGCGGCTTCGCCCGCGCAGTCAAAGAAAAACACGCATAGTTCCCGTTCCCGTAAGATTTCCGTAATAAAACCTATCCTATGTCCCGGGGTAAAAAGTAGCCTATGTCCTTTCTCGGGTATCAAAATATCTCTTTACCAAATTTCATGCAAATTGGTTCAGTAGTTAAGGCGTGATTGAGTAACAGACAGACAGACAGACAGAGTTACTTTCACATTTATAATATTAGTATGGATTCTCGTAGTTGGTGTCTACAGTAACCAAATCAAAAACTGCACCTGAAGTAAAATAATATCCACAATACCTTTGATTTTAATTAATGGAAATATTGCTTAAATCCAGCTGTAACGAATTATCTCAGAAATTGTAAAACAATTTTGATAGTAGACGATGAGGTTTCGAAAACACCCATCCTATATAAACAGACAGTACCTACTGTATGTGATTGAATAGTTCAATTGTCATATCTAAAAATAAAACAAATGATACATGAAATCACTTATAACCCTAGAATCCCGAAAATGCTTTTACCAGTAGTTTTACGACATGAACAGCTAAAATAAACTCTTCCGATAGTCGACGATTATTTGGGTCCATCGGTGGTTTGGCAGCAAACTTTATGAGTATCTTTTATATGAGAAACGTCAAGCATAAACATATGCTAACAATGATATGTGGAATTAAATGTAAAAAATAGCCGAAATAATTGTATGGAAAATGCTAACTGTGCATGAAAATTTGGAATGTTTGGGTTTTTATCGATTATAATAATGATAGCTTATTCTTCAGTTTCAATAAAAATAGATCTTTGATCTTTTTATTTTACCTTTTTAAGTCCCTTTGATAGGCGGATCATAAATGAATCATCATAACTAAGTAGTATAAAACAATATTCGAGAAAAATCATAACTATAAAATAATATAACAATATCCAAGGAAAATTATTATTAAGTAATACGAGTAAATTAGCCTTATTATTAAGTAATCAAACGAGTAAATGCGTATTAAGGAAAATTTTACCTACAGAGTACAATGTGGAGTACAAACTGGTTAAAAATAGGTAGGTAGAGACGGAAAACAGGGGTATAATTCATATTATGTTTCAGGATAATACTCTCTAACATAATTTCATGTAAGTATTGATCGCATATTTTTAAATATCAAAAATTCCATAAAAAATGAAAATAGAAAAAATGATGATTCGCGAGACCACATAATCGCAAATATTCCTAACTTTAAAATTTTATTACATTTTATCAACAATTGATTTTAAAGAAAATCCCTGTGTAAACATTCTTTAGCTTACCATCTACCCTCAAAAATATTGCAGTCAGAAATGTTTCTGGTATGTAATATTCGAAATAAATCATCATAACTATATTATGATCAACAGCGTAGCTCGTTAAAATGATCAAAGAGATACTAAAATATCTGCAGTGAAATTAAAAAACTAAAAAACAACATTGAAATTCTGAGTAAAACTAACCATAAACTCAATTTAGTACGATTAACCTAAATATAATTTTATAAGTGTTTTTCTTCATCTCTTTCATTCATGTCTATCAATTTTTCGTAGATTCTTTTCTATAAAAGTAATTCTAATCTATTTTAGTTAATAATAAATTAATTCCCGTATTTAAAAAATAATACAATTTATAGTTATCTAATATGGTTTCTAGTATCATACAATGTTGAATCAATGAAAACTAATTCCTATCCTATTTGAAGATTTTCCGAAATAATTATAATTTTTTTTACAAAAAAGTACACTTATAAATATATCTATTTAATTACCAATTTACTCTATACTAGCCTATGTTAACAGATAATAAATAGCTGAACATTAGAACATCTTCATTTGTGACTATTTTTTGCGGTTACCACGTGTTTCGGACTACATGCCAGGAGGTAAGGAACAGGGTAAGTTAAAAGCAATGGAGACGCCCTCAAAATATTATTGTCTTTTTATTTATATATTTATACAGGTTATTTGATTCATGTACAACAAATCTTACGTTTAAACTATTTACGTTTAAATGACAATATTGACTTTGAATTATAGAATTGAAAATTGAAAAGCTTTATTTCCATTGCAGATAGAAAAGAAGAATCACATATAATAGAAGTGTTACGTACAACTCATAAGTCATAGTAATTTATTAACGTTCTACATCACCAACTAAACTACGATAATATAATCTGCAAACAAATGATAGTGCGTTAACACAAGTCTCATACAATTAAAACAATTGTAGGACCAACAGCTACTCCACACCTCCCTTGTACTGTAGGCGGCCAAACATATTGTTTGCCACGTGTTACGCTACGCGGGATGAATGCTAAGGGTCCGGTGATGCCCAGCTTCTGGCCTTGCAAGTTGCAACCATACAGGGCCTATCCGTTGCTAGAGAGCTTGTTCAATACATAAACTAGTAGATAATACCTAAGTATTTATTATGTTGTCTGTATATGGTATGGAAAGTCTTATATTTATTTTTGCATTATAACAAATCTTATCCAATAAAAAAATTGTAGGACTTACAGCGACTCCACGCCTCCCTTGTGCCACAGACTACAAAAACATATTGTTTGCCACGTGTTACACTACGCGGGATGAATGCTAAGGGTCCGGTGATGCCCAGCTTCTGGCCTTGCAACCATACAGGGCCAGAATATATTCTCAAACGCGACTTCAGGGGCTATACATTGCTTTGCTAGAAAATTCCTTCAATACACAAAGTATAGGTATTTACTGTGTATTCGGTCATACAGCCTACAGGGACTATTCATTTGTTTACTAGAGAATGACTATTGACTTCTATGCATAAAGTATGGGTACCTTATAGATATTTTATGTCATTATGTAGATGATGAGATGGATTTTTTTTTATATGGCTTTTTCCATATCAGTTATACCTAATATTAAAGTATTCGTCTATGTACATATCTCGTACTCATCAGAGAATTAATATTATTTAAAATATGGAAGAAAGTTTTATTTGACTACATAAGTTATTAATAATTGCTATAATTGTAGGTATAGGTTATTTAAATAATTATCCTTAAATTTTTATGAAGCATAAACGTAGGTATCTCATAGCATACTTTTTACGTTTGCAAAATGGCCTAAATAACGAATAAGTATTTGTTTGTATTGATTATAATTTTCTTTTTCTTACTTAATTTAAATTTAAGCAAGCATTCAAAGAAAAATCTTCAAATAAAAACAAATATTTTACATTTTAAATAGAGAATAGATATTAATAACACATGTATGTGTTCCTAAAACCAAAGATTGCCGCGAAAAATTTTGCCGCCAAATTTCGTGCTCATAAAAAACGTGCACCTGATATTTACCCAAACATCTGTTTCTCAACACAAACCGGCGACACCGTCTAACTGTTTCTAGCTAACCATGAATCATTTTAAATATTCAACTAATTATATTTTCATACAGCCGCCGTTCTATATTTAATTATATCTTAAAATAACACAAATCTGCTTACCGACTAAAGAATGAAGAGGAATCCCGCGCAAAATCGCACTTACAAGTCACTATATCGTCAAAATGAAACGTCACGTGCACAAAAAATTCACTGAGAGTCACTTAACACGACTAAGTTCCGAATCGTGTATTTTTCAGGACACGCCGGGGCCTTGACACACAGCCACACACGTCAAAGCTCAAGAAAGGACTGAAGACGGCGCGAGCTTTCAGCCGAGCGATGCGCGTGAGCCCCGTCCCTGACGCCGTTAAATATATTTATCTCTTTCTATTGTATGCACTCTATTTTATCTCTCTCCCTGTCCCGCTGACTGTCTCAGTGGAAATTAAAGAAAACGCTCGGATCGCGCCGTTACATAATTCGTGTGATTTATATCGTCGTCTGATTAACGATCGAATTTTAACGCTTTCGTTTTGTTATGTTAATGTTGGACATATTTTGTATTGTAAAACAATTTAGCGGTAACGGACAGACGTTCGGAAATTAGACCAGTTATATTGCTCCATTAAAATTTTATTTTACTTTCCACTGCTGATTTCATTTTATGCATTCTATCCGAGATTTCAAAAGCATTTCATAGATTTTACGTCTTCATAAAGTTTGTTTGCATGGAAGCGAAAACTGGTAGGTGTATACTGCTTTAATGGAGTTAAGTATTGCGTTAAAAAACTAATTGCATGTAATTTCTACAAGATGCGGAAAAGCCTATTTAATTAATTACAAGAATTAGAAAGATAATTTCTAGATAATGAGGAGGTTGTGAAAACATTTAAATACCAAAATAATTGCTTCAATCATTTTTCCTCGTGTCGTGCCTTTATGTTTCATTGCGATAAATCGTTTCATTTTATTATTCTCAATTCAAAATTTTATTTGTCTATTGTTTTGTAAAGGTTTTGTGTCTATGGTTAAAACTTAAAATCTATATGCAATAGGTTAAAAAACATAGAAAAGGGATGTTAAGGAAATGTGATGGGTACTCAATACTCATAAATAAAACGTTACGTTCATTCATACTAATTTTATTGATACCTACCACCAAACGATGAAGTATCTTATAAATCGTACAATATTCATTTTACATGTTCTTCAATCACTAAATGTCGTATACATTCATTCATGAATAAAATATCTATTTATATTATATAATCTGTATGTAACGGCATGTTTAGATGATTATGTTATTAGAAACGATATTCTTGCGAGGAAATGAATTTCCTCTGCCTACAATTCGGAGAACATTTATACGGTTACAACTAATGTGGCATCTCATTTTGTTCCGACTTCCTTATGATTAATGCGTATTCAATTTCGCCGCATTATCGTTTATAGGTATTAGTTAAAAAGTTGCCAGAACTGTCCGATTATCTATTCTTAAATTGAAAAGATGAAACATTTTTTGGTTGTTCGATTTATCTTTCGAAGTAAACGTTCGATATTCAAAATTACACTAGTACCTATCTAAGCTTCATAATAGACTTTTTTTTTTGTAAAAGAAGACGACGCCAACTTTTGTACAATTTTAGGAGAATATTATTTTTATTTGGTAAAGAAAAATAAATTTCGTTTTTGAAATGAAACTTCTTTATCGGGGTTGGAAAAAAAATTTAGTGTAACATTTTTTCGTTACGCGTGACATTTTTCCGTTACGCGCCATCTTTTTCTTATCTCTACCACGCGTGATTCGACGTATTTCTGTAAAGTTGCATATTGTAAATTATTTCTTGAAAAATAAGGTCATAAAGAAGTTTCACTTCTTACGTGTGTACACTAGTACACGCACACATTTTTTTTTCTTATATTATCTTATAAGTTATAGGTACCATGCATCGTCGATGGGAGTTCCAATCCCGCGTCACTATGATGTTTTTTTTAAATATAGAATCTAGATATTCCTTTCAACATTTTCTATGACCTTTGCCTGTATAGACTATCAATAGACTACCTTTCTAGTACAGCATTTATTAATTAAAATATACAATGTCAATAATGAATTTATGAATGGTCCACCCCCAGGGATATTCGATACTCTATGGAGGATAAATATTTCGACCACGGCACAGAAGGCTCTTACTAACTCACCTTGAATTAGATATCTAGTACATACTATGTTCTTTAGGTATACCCTGCAGAGGGATAGAAACTTAGAATATATATACTGTAATATATACTCTAAGGATAGAAATCACTTTAATTCACTTGAGTGTTTGGGTACCAGCTTCGTAATCTACGTCATTTTATAGAAATTTTTCCTATTTTCTCTGCAACACAGATACGTGAAAACTATAAAAAATTAGTAGAATAAGTTCCGTGTTGTCTTACTATACAAAAAAGATATTGAAAAAATCAATCTATAATTTTTTTTAAATCAGTTTACTACACTTCCTACGTATGTGTGTTTTTAGAAAATATTTTCCCCTGACGTCTCAGCTCATATATGCTTTATCATTAACTAGAGGTCCGCCCCGGCTTCGCCCGTGGTACATATTTCGCAATAAAAGGTAGCCTATGTCCTTTCTCGGGTATCAAAATATCTCCATACCAAATTTCATGCAAATTGGTTCAGTAGTTTAGGCGTGATTGAGTAACAGACAGACAGACAGAGTTACTTTCGCATTTATAATATTAGTATGGATTTTTAGATAATCCATATTACTAAAAAAACAAAACAAGCCTCATCTAGTAGAATCTATATACTTATAACAAGATCATTCATCAATCGATGTTCCACAAATTTGTTTTACCACAAAACTCAAGTATCCGCTTCCTGTAGGCACGTGGCAAGGAAGTGGTATTTTTATGTTCCAATATAAATGTGGCTTAAATTATATCAGTCTTCAGCTTATTATTATTATAACCTAATATATTACTTCTATTGAACGGCTGTTATTTATTTAGTATTGATATTTTTTTGTTTCGATGGAGGGCAACATTCTTAATTTTATGGTAAAAAGAAAACTTAATTTTAGTAAGTACATAATCACGAAAAAATTTAAATTATAAATAATAATTACAATTTTTTTAAAATCTCGGATTCTTTTGTATTGTATTTCATGTATATTTAAAACAAATAAAACCCTTGTCATTCTTAACAATATTTAAAAAAAATACAGAAAAGAAAAAAATATGACCATGAAGCGCGCGGGATTCGAAATTCGAATGACAGATTTTTTTTTAAATTAACAAACGTCAAACTTTTACAGATGTCGAACTGATATCCAAGTTGAATCGTAAAGTTTAAAAATGCCAATAAATAAAGAATTGAATAGTATTGAAGTATAAGTAGATAAAAATGAGTTTTTATTCAAGAAAAAGAAGAAAAATGATTGAATATAGGTATTCTTTGGTAAGTACATCTTTCCAATATCGGAATCTCATTGTGTGGTCTACAAATCCCACGAAGCTTCCTTAGCGATGCTTCATTCACTTAAATTTATGGCACTTCATATACAAAACTATTTGAATTGTAACATAATATGCAATATGTAAATTTTGTAACAATAGCTTCAATATTGTGTTAGTGTGCGTAGGATTTCCGATATATCTGGCAATTTGTATCTATTATGTATATGTGATGCAATAGATTTTTCTGTAGGTATCAGTACATTGGTTTTAATAAATTAAAGTATCTAATTTAATTTTTAGTTTTTTATCCTACTAGCTTTGCGCCCGCGGCTTCGCCCGCGTTTTCGAAGAAAAACCCGCATAGTTCCCGTTCCTGTGGGGTTTCCGGGATAAAACCTATCCTAGGTATGTGATATTCCAAGTAACCCTTTATATGTGTGATATAATTAACATCATAATGTAATTTCATTGTAATCGGTTCAGTAGTATTTGCGTGAAAGAGGAACAAACATATATACATATACACATACATCCATCCTCACAAACTTTTGTATTTACATAATATAATATGTATTATTATAGTAAGATAGGATATTAGTAAAATAGGATAGGATTATAGAATAAATATGCTCATTGTTCATATTATAAAATTCTAGGTAAACTAAACAAAGGCGAAATAAATAACGATTGCAATGTTGATCCCACGTTTATCCCAATATCGAATATTACGTGAATTTAATATTCATACATTTAAATAACTGAATAAATCTTTGAATACAATAACAAGTTCTATGGAAATTGAGCAGTTTACGCGAACATCATGATAAATTTATTTTATTTAAGGTTAATAGACGCAGATTATCCTGCACTGGTAATGATTTTAGTTGCAATCCTTCTGAAGAATCTTTAAACATATATGTATAAACTTGCAAAATTAACATTTCATTTCCTTTGATGAATTTTACGAATTTTATTCATCAGAACGCCATGCCATACTAAAAGAAATCATTAAAACATAGGTAGGTATATAATATAGATTAAAAAATGCCACAAAATAAAGCTCTCTGAAGGCTACAAGTCCACAATAAACGAAAACATTTACACCAATCCACAAAACATCCTGCCACAGATTACTAAATAGTAACGTATTGAATGTCAGCACAGGTTAATGCACGTACCAGAGGCAACCCCACATTTTTCCTCACCGTTTCGAACAATTCGGCTACACTTCACTCATCCATTGTACATAGTAGCATATTAATCTTTCCACAACGACATCTCGACACGAATAGGAAATACTGGCTCAAGGAAGCGATTAATTGTTAAAAAGACGCTTTTAGTTCGTCGCGTGCGCATCCGCTAGTGTTTGTAGTTTTTTTCGATTCCCAATATAGATTTTTTGACTATCCGCCGCTTGAAATAGTTCGATTCTTAATGATGTCCTGTTGTTGGTTAAGTGTGGAGTATACTTTTGTTTAAGTTTGTATCTAAGAAAATTGTTTAGTTAATACGATGCGTAATTTTCTAAAAAGTTTGACTAAATTAATTAAATGTTAAAATCTGTACATAGTTACTTACTTTTCAACAATTTTGTATGTATTCAGACTGCTATATAGCTATAATTGATGGCAAATATTGCAATATTGAGAATATAAATCGTGATTTGGAAAGAGATGCTTACCTACGTGTTTAGGTACTTCCAAACAACATTACTTGATATAAGAACATACTTACATACGTGATACGACACTCCATACAACCAAGTGAAAAAATAAAAAATAAAATGTAGGATGCGATTTTTATTGTCATGCATAATGCATGACAATATTACCACAATATATTACCTACATTATACATAATATACTTACCATATCTAAATAAGAATAGCCAACACTTCTGATCCATACTTACCAACCCCTTCAAAGCTAACCGATACATTGTGACAGACAGACAGTCGCACACATAGGAAGTCATTAGTTACGCGTTGCGGACGCTACCCAACGGTACGGTCAACAAAATTGATCACCTACAAAAATACTATTTGCTCACCTGTAAGGGTGCTTTTTCACCAGAGATATGCGAAGGTGCATTGCGAGGAATGTGTTTGAAAAGAACCAAAGTATCGCTTCCACCAGAGCTGTGCTGACCGAAGCGAGGTAAATAAAACGACAGGATTGGTTCATCACAAACACATTCCTCGCTACGCATCCTCGCACATCTCTAGTGGAAACGCAGCCTAATAGTTAGTTACATAGATACATAATGTATCATTATAAAATCGTTAGCAACAAATGAAGTACAATTTCTATTATTTTCCGGATGTATTGAATTATCCACAACATGTTAGACAAATTGTATTATTAGGAAGTATCTGCGTCAAAGGAAATCCGATTGGTAATAAGCGTTGGGTAAATAAATGCTTAAACTGACTTCAAAAAAAGGGAGGTTGGTTACCTCAGTACTTTCGACCGGGTGAACTGATTTTGATGTTTCTTTTTATATTTGAAAAGAAACATCAAAACTACCTTCCGGTAGATCCAATTGAACTAGGTATTGTCCAGTTCTGAAAAAAAATTGCATTTACGTTTTAATATTTCTAATTTAATTTAATATTTATCTTTCAGAGGTCGAAAGGGTGTTAATGAAATAAATCAGATCTGAAGAGTTCTCTTCGCAAATCCTGAGTGGCATCCGTTGGTGCACATAACACGTATTTTTATTCCATTGGCTTGCACTAGGTATTTATATAAATGATTTAGACATATAATTTATTTTTGAATAATATATAGTCTAGCCTGATACATAGTAACTATCAATATGTATAATTATGTCGTAGATATTTTACCGTGAAAAAAACATTAAAAAATTTTGATTTCCCCTTTAAATCACACATACACTTTTACTAAAACTAAACTAATATAAATTCATACCCTACCCTACCACAAAAGAATTATAAAAAGCTAGAAAAAACATTGCATAAGTTGTTTTGTATGCAGCGCTCGTGTAGGTACATGAGATTATGGCGTGGCCTTGACGATGCATTGTCCACACTTGCCAACATCCAGCCTCTATATTATGAGGGTTTAATTATCGTAATTAGCTAGAGAATAAAACATTATATGCCTATATGGGTATGGAGGAATGCATGGTATGTCATTGCTTTATTTATTAAGACGGAGGATCTGGAAATCTTCTATTCCTATGATACGCTTTATAATATTATTGAGAATATCCGTAGGTTTTCATACTTCATAAGCCATGGTATTAGCGAAAATTTATAGACTAAAACTATCGCATTGTTTCGTTTTTTTTTCACCCATTTTAAATCTTATAAAACGACTAGCTGCGCCCCGCGGTATTACCCGCATTGCTCCACTCCTGTTAGCGTGATGATATATGCCTTCTTCGATAAATGGACTAGCGAAAGAAAAAAATCAAATCCGACCAGTAGTTCGTGAGATTAGCGCGTTCAAACAAACAAACAAACTCTTCAGCTTTATAATATTAGTAAGTACCTATATGTAGATTGTTTTATGTCCAAAAGTTTTAGTACCTACCTATATTTTTATAACATGAATTTAGTATGCATACAGATTATGGCTTGGTATAAAATATATAGGCAAGTTTTATTGAGAACGCGATCAGAAGCTCATATATTTCTGCTGTATGAGTAAGATGCATGAATGAATCACTTCTATAAAAATTACCATTTTATAACAATAAATTCCGATATATCAAATCCACACTGACGAAAAACAAGAGTCAATATTTAAAGGAATATGTATTAATTAGTTGTCTTCTTGATTACACTTTAGAATCTTATTAAAGTGAAACTTTTATTACATCGCATCGTCTCAAACTTTTTGGTCTGTGTAGCGCATATCATGTCGCGTGTATCGCGGCTGCCGACCGTCACGCGACATGCGCTACACAAAGCAGTGTTCGGAACCGTTCGAACAGTTTCACTTTTACCGTGGTTTCATAAAACCACACAACATTTTTTATTTGTTGTGATTTCAATTGTAAAAAAGCAATCAAGAAACAATTATTATTTTTCGTTTACCTAAACGAGGTAAACTCACCGTTCGATTTCAGGATTCGCCCGTATTCAACCAAACTAATAAACGCGTATTTTATTACAGTTTAACTATCTTCAAAATTCAAAACCATATGGGTAAGAAGTGGACCTGAGGACTACAGAAAGCAAAGAGACATTATGTAAGTATGTACATACTAGTAAAATACTCTAACAAGTAACAACACTATGATGTTTTCTAGTCACATCGTCCAACTGACAACAGCATACCTAAATCCAGACCAAAGTTTATTTTGGCATTGCGGAAACCGAAAATGGGTTCGCTCAAATGTCATGATTTCACATGCTATGTACAAATGTTTACTTTGAAACACTGTGGAAACATATTATATCAAAGTATTTCATATATTAATTAACACATAATTCATAACACAAATAAAATTAATCCAAGCAAGATTAATCCATAATGCATATAAACGTTTAAATTATTTGTTCATCTCTAGAATTTTACTCGGCCTGTTTTGTATAGTGAGAATTTTTGAAGTGGAACTTCTTTATCGGGGTTGGACAAAAATTTTTTGTAACATTTTTGCGTTACGCCGTACGCGTGACATTTTTGCGTTACGCCGTACGCGTGACATTTTTGCGTTACGCCATACTTGTGACATTTTTAAGGTCATAAAGAAGTTTCACTTCTTACGTGTGTACTCTAGTACACGCAGACATTTTTTTTAACTAATTTATGTTCGAAAATGTTTTGTTAAAAATGTTCTAAAAACAATGAGGACTTCGAGGCATCAGCGGAATCAAAATAATTACTAAAATTATTTTTCCACAAAAACAACATTCAAATTACAACAATAGGTATAAATGCAAAGGTCCGGTTATAAAACGGTTCCGGTGTCGAAAATTGTTAAAACATCGATATGCCATTGTAATCGATTTTAGTATTCAATCGATTCGCAATCTGTCGGTCTGTAGAGATGCGAGTGCAGATATTGCCTTTATATTGTACCTCTCTTGAATTTTAATTGAATAAATCTGAGAATTTGAATTTGCAAGCCTTGCGGCGGATAAAGTTGTCAAGAAGCTGTAAACTGACGTGATTTTAACATAAAACATTTTTTATTACGGGGTAAACGTTGAAATAATGTTAGTGTACAATTTTAATGTTTCGCACTAAATAATAGGTATCAAAGTATAATATTAACACTCATACAGCTCAGAATAAGGTTTTATTTTAATTTCTAGTCTCTAAAATATTTGCGTTACCCATTTGAATCTTTATTTTCCTTCCCATGTTGCTTGCACTCCACTCTACAACTGACTTATTATCGTGTTAATTATTAAACTACTAACTACCACTACTAATCATGTGAAACAATCAATACTTTCTATAGCAACAATTCTACATAATAATTAATAAGTCATGATTTACTCTGAAAATACCAATGAAAATTGATACGAATGTTTATCTACAGCACGTGCCTTTTTCCTAAAAAGATTCCTTCATTTCCTTTATCTACCCTACAAGCTTCCCTACCCTACGATCTTATATATAAAATTCTCGTGTCACAATGTTAGTCTGCATACTCCTCCGAAACGGGTGGACCGATTCTCATGAAATTTTCTGTGCATATCGGGTAAGTCTGAGAATCGGCCAACATCTATTTTTCATATGTACCACGGGCGAAGCCGAGGCGGACCGCTAGTATATCAATAAATTTCTCATACCATCCATTACATAAGCACATTACACATCAATATGAACATTGTGGCGATTCAAAACCATTCAGCATCTTCAATTGGCTTGTGATCGTCTTAATGAGATGCAATTGCCATTCTTACTTCTGAGAACGATGCCCGATGGCCCTTGACTTCTGACTGGATATTGGCTGGTTCATATCGATTAACGATCAGTGTTTACGCTATTGTAGCCAATATAATAAAGGAATCGCCAAATGTGTTGCTAGGCGTAAAACTATAGATCAACTCGACCAATTCGGCTTATTGTTTTTAATGCTTTTGTTCAAATGAATGAACTTTTGGGGAGAAAACACGTAATAGGGAATAACAGCTAGTAATTATATAATATAAACCTTAATAGTGCGAGAAGATTTCTACGAACAGTTCTTAGAATAGGTACTGGACGGAAATCTTATTTGATAATCATACCTATAACAGTATAACTACATACTATACTCGAAAATGACTATCCTCACCTACTTCATCTCATTTATTTCATTCACCAATGTGTGATATATTGTGAAAACAAAAATCTGTCTTAAATATAACATTATAAATACGTAAACAAACGCTCACATAAGTAAATATATCTTGTTAATTTTCTATTTTATAATTAACACTTAATTAACAGGAATATTTTCTATTTATCGTTCCAAAAGTCATCTTTACCAGTCGGTAAACGAAAATGACAGAAATATATTATAACTAAGAAGAAATAATTTCTTTGCCGCTATCTAGCATTTAATCTTATATATAAAAATGAATCGCAAAATGTGTTGGTAAGCGCATAACTCGAGAACGGCTGAACCGATTTCGATAATTCTTTTTTTATTATATTCCTTGAAGTACGAGGATGGTTCTTATGTAGAGAAAACGTAAACATGTACCACGGGCGAAGCCGGGGCGGACCACTAGTTTTTAATAAAATAAATTAACATGATGAACTCCACATCAGACCTGACTAATAAATATGAAATATGGGCAATATCGTACATTTGGATTTCCAGAGCTTTTCATTGCGTTTCTACGTCCAAACCACGTATTCTTCTCTGTTAAAAAACAGCGATGTATGTTACAGAGTTATTTTTATCTCTGGAAAGAAATAATTTAGTAGCAGTCAGCCCGCGGTTCAGGATATACAAATGTTAAAGTGTATTCTTAAATAGAAACCGCATATAAAACTGAGATTAGGTGACGCTAATGTGGTAGCAAAAGAATGAATCTCTGTTGCAACACGGATATCAAAAGTTATGGAGTCAAATCTCGAGAATCGAAAAACTGGATAGCAATCAAGATGAATTATGTCTGTGAAGTGTGCCGTTTTTTATTTCATAGGAAATTATTTGTGAAATGTTATTTAAATGTTTCACATGTTACTGTAGGCTCGTCGCCGTCGTTCGTTCGTTTCTTTATAGAATTAATCAATTGAAAATAGTTTACACCATTTAGATTGAGATGAAGAGAAGTAATGGCTTCAAATGATAGTAACGAAAGTGAGAAATCACGACATTTATTTCGTACATTCTCTATGAACGAAATAAAAACTAAATAATTATGAAATTCTCAAATCGTAAATCGGTATTATATTAGGAGTATACTGATAACTACAGTCCGGTTTTCACATTGTAGACATAAAATAATAGTTACATAACAAAAAATATGTTTGCAGCTTGAAATACTATTGCTCCAGTACTTATCTGTTTATTCTATCAGATTTAGCAGCACCATTAAACCATCAGGTATGTTATACGAGAAATATTATCGACATAAAATATCAGCTTATCGAATATTATGTGAGTTTACAGATCCATGCATTTCCTTTACACTAAATCAAACCAGGCCTATCACTAACATAAATTCATAAGTTTCGATGGCCATAATTCCTGCTTTTGTACAGGGCCGGCCTTGCTTTCCTTGGTTCTGCTTTGCTTTAGGAATAGGAACGGCGCCCTATAGCTACGTTCGAAGTTTAAACATAGTGTTACATTAACAACAATTAAACACAGTTAGTGTTTTTACTTATAAGTTAATCAATTCATCAGCCTATTTTGTTTTGACACATGAGTCATGACACAGATTATAGTTACACACAGCGGTGAGGAGACCACATAAAGTCATGCGAGTTGTTAGGCGCTCCTAGCTTACTAAGAGCACTAGATTTTCATATCAGAAGCAAACACCACCTACTTAATCACCTACTGCATCAAGAATAAGGTATTTCATCCTATTGTCACTTTGGCGCCCTCTACCATTTCGCGCCTTAATTTTAATATCTCTTAATACATTCTGGATTTGTTTGTATCGGGACCACGGGCAATCTTAGCAACTAGATCATGCCGAGATTTAGTACAATGCCAATAGAGTCCCGTATCCACTCGAAACGGCTATTATGTTGTGCGTCTTTGTTAGTGATGCGGTTTTATCGATATGTTACCAAGATGCATTGTTGGAATGAATAGTTAGAATGAATAGTTGGGTGTAAATTATTTCATATTATTATTTACTTTGATGGAAAAGAAAATTAAATTAGTTGTTTAAGTGTGGATTTAATGTAATTTGTAAATTACTTGTCTCTCATTTAGTTGTTCGTAAGCAAACAATTCATTACTGCAGTTGTTTTATTAAGCAGGGACATTTATTTATGGGTAAATTAATTGAATTTGAAACAACCATATCGTTCATAGAATAAAGATTGTTTGCCGGTTTCCATGTTAATTTAACCACTATAAGGTCCATAGCCACAATAATATCCAGTATTGATAGAATAGATTACTGTGTTTTCTCTAAACCAAAAAACAATATAATCGATAAACAAGGTAACATCAGCACATCACTATTTAGTTTCCCCTGCACACGGCGCACATTAAAATCGTTATTCAATTGACGAGACCGTATTGTAGACCAATGATGGCACTTTATTTTGACCATGTAGTACAATGCCGTGGGACCTCGGACTTATGTTCAATTAATTAGTTAATGAACATTGCAATGAATTCATATTGCATTGTACTTGCGATTAAATAGATGCTAAAAAACTTTATATTAAATTCTACTGTATGTACTGTATTTTCACTTTATCTTAATTGTTTGGTTGCAGAAATGCAAACAAAAATACCTACGTATATTGCTCAGCGTAATTATTTGCAAGTATGTAGATACTAAGTACGTACATTCCAAAATCATTAACTATGTATGAAAATATGAATTATAAATTTTAATTACCTATTACGATCTACACTAGGTACAATTACAGCTATTCAACTTAAAAAAAATGTTGTGTGGTTTTATGAAACCACGGTAAAAGTGAAACTGTTCGAACGGTTCCGAACACTGCTTTGTGTAGCGCATATCGTGTGACGGTCGGCTGCCGAGTAGGTATACCTACTCGGCAGCCGCGATACACGCGACATGCGCTACACAGACCAAAAAGTTTGAGACGATGTAATAAAAGTTTCACTTAAAAAATTCACAGATTTAGAACAACCGTCAAGTCTTGCACAATATTCGATAAGAAATAGAGCGCAGTCCCACTTTTACGAATCACTTGCTAATTACAAACTACAATTAATGAACCGTTATAACACATAACAATTAGTGGTAAGAAGGAAGTAGGCTATAGTTTGAGCCACTTAGCATTATTAGCAGGAATTTTGGGAATTACGAGTGTGGAAATTTGTACGATTTCTATGAGTAACTGATGTTGGGGCTAAATATTCATTTGGTTATGATATGGATTGACAGTTAGTTAAATTTACATAATAACTAGCGGTCCGCCCCGGCTTCGCCCGTGGTACATATGAAAAATAGATGTTGGCCGATTCTCAGACTTATATATGCACAGAAAATTTCATGAGAATCGGTCCACCCGTTTCGGAGGAGTATGCAGACTAACATTGTGACACGAGAATTTTATATATAAGACTAGCGGCCCGCCCCGGCTTCGCCCGTGGTACATATGAAAAATAGATGTTGGCCG
>CAJQZN010037524.1:0-23959 GCA_907164685.1 Colias eurytheme | reverse complement strand
GTTACAACTATAATGACAACTATTCATCCACTAAAATATTAAATCAAAAGTTACTTCTAACAATACAATTATTTTTTATATTAATTCCCAGGTGGGCGGTGCGAGCGGTGGCAAGAGTGCCGAGGGCTGTGAGGGTGGGACGGGTGGAGGGGGTAAAGTGACGGTGAAAGCCGCGTTTAGAGCGCTGCTAGTGACGAGACATAACCACCACCTCGCCATCACGTACCTGACTAAAGAGAAGAAACAGAAGAGTATGTTGAGATATTATATATGTATATTTTTTTAGGATTTTTTTTTTGCCGATGAAAAATGTTTCGGCTAAGTGTAGGTAATGTTAATTTTTTTATACTTGGTTCTAATATTTGTATATTCGGTTATTAGTTTGGTTATTGTTTATATTTGGTTCAAATATTTGTATTAGTTAGTTCTTTAAAGAAACGAATCTTCAATGGCGGCGCTTATCATTCCCTCTCGCTCACACACGGCCGTACGGTATGCAAAAAAAAAATGGAAAAATAAAATCACTAAAATGTATTTGATTTTCCCTATAATAGCTTTTATCATAAATTTACAATGACAATTATGCATTTGCGAAAGTAAATAATGTTTTATTGGAATTTGACAAAATATGTTCTTTGGGAAAAGTTGTTCAGTTTTATGGGCTTATTACAAGTATTATGGGGATTTTATTACATTCTGTATACGTAAATATGATAATTCATATAAATACACAAATACAATAACAAAAAAGTTTGTCAACAAACAATTTGAAATAATTAATAAAATAATTATCAATTTACGTTATTTTTATTTTCTTTTTTGATGATCCTACCATCTGTCAAAGTCAGCTTTGGCCGCCATTGAAGATTCGTTTCTTTATTGAACTGACTAATACATATATTTCGAATATGTAGACGACTCTTGGTGTGTGTTCAGTCTAAGAATTATTGTTATACTTACTTTAATGAACCTGAAATTGCACATTATATTACGCTGACTGGTATCGATTTTTATCACCACATTCTAAGTAAAATTTTAAGAAAATGTATTTTAAATTCTGTTATAATTCTTACTCCACTTGAAAACAATTACGTCAACTGTCATAACCACACGATAACAAATATATTTTGTACCCAGTAATGCGCTTGGGCAAGAAAAAGGAGAAGAGCGGGGAAAGTGAAGCGGGTCGCGCGCACAGTGTGGAGGGCGTTGCGAGGCTCATCTGCTCTGCTAAAGGGTCGCATACGCCACTTAAAGGTATAATTTACTGAATAGTTAATACTATTTTTGTTTATTAATATTAGGTTTTTTAATACTATCTTTGTTTCATAAAAGTTGTTTTTTTTTTGTAGAGAAATATACATTTAATGGTCCTTTTCTATCTGTTGTGTAACTCATCGATAGTAGTCTAGAATGGTTTCGAGAATTTCGAGAATTTGCAAACATGTTTTTATTTCAATTTATTAATATAGATTTTCTAAAGAGAAGTAAAAGTCATTTTATAATAAAGAAATCGAATGTACTGAGTTGGCTTTTTTACCTCATAAAAAGTTTTGCTTTCGTGATTGGCTTATAAATAAATGACAAAATCTTCGTTGTTTTTTCATAAAATCAAGTGTGTACAGAATAATGACACTTAATCCCTATTACAGTGTACATCGACGGCACAGAATGGACGGGAGTGAAGTTCTTCCAACTATCTACGCAATGGCAGACGCACGTTAAGACGTTCCCGGTGGCCACGTGCGGAGCGCCGCTAGCATCTACTGAATCCTAGATCTAGATCGAAATATAGATCGAGATCTAGACAAAAACCTGAATTTAGAGCTAAACCTAGGTCTAGGTTAATATCTAGGCCTATAGATAGATAGCTATCTATTGATGTAGGTATTTATGGATTGAGACCTAGTTTTAGACCTAGGTCTGGAGTAAAATTTCTAGAGATCTAGAGAAATCTAGAGCTAAACCGCGCTAACGACTGACCTAGCTTTTTTATGTAGCCTGATTTGGTGTTTGCAGCTTTGGTAGTGCGCATGCGCATGTGAGGAGGGATGATGTTAAAAAAGGTGGGCTTTTGGTTGACTTTAATATTCCATATACATATAAGAACATTGTTAATGGAAATTTTCTCGAATGATGTTCGCTGAACAACCGGCTTGGTACTGAAAGTCCGTGAAAACATGAGAAACTGAAAGTTGATCATGAGTCAAAGTCGATGGTCTACATGCTTACGTTTATGAAATATGCAAAATCAAAGCTGCAATCGCACAAATTAACGACATAGTAAATCAGTCGCATTTGATGTAGGTATCAATTTGTACGCGCTGAATTTTAATATATTATGCAAAAATTTTAATACTATTTAATGCCCTGTAAAATTAACAGAGCAGCAGAATTTGGAAATCGGTCGATAGCTTTTCCATTTTTAGACTCTGTACGCATCGGATCCAATAAGGAACAAACAAAATTATCCAGAGACTGATCAATCTTCCCAACCATTACCATCAAATGCAAGAAAATCGCTACTTTTCTTGCGACAAATTAAAAAATATATAATTGTTAGATATGGTTCTAGAAACCAAAATGGATGTAAGAGGCTCTATGTAGATGCGTTACTTAATTTATCGAGCTGCCATTTTAAAGCTTTTGTTGTGTGATTTGAATATCCGTAGAAATTATCGGTGGCGAAATTGTTAGAAATTTTATATTGTCAATCGATATTGTACATTAGTTCGAGTAAATTATTAACAGCTAAGCCGTTTAAAATATTTCGTAATGACTGTTAGTGTAAGGCTTTTGTCATGTTGCGTGCGACAAACATGGTGCGATCGAAAAAACAATAATAATCATGCATGCGTCATCAAATAAAAAAATCAGCTGAGCGTCTAAATTTTAAGGATATTTAAGAAAATTTTCCAGTTTAACGACAAATTAGAGTGTAATTTTACGATTTTATAGAATTGGTGTTACGGTGTATTTCAAGTTGCATAATAGAAGCTCAATACATCATAGTCATGTAGATGTAGTTAGTTACTCTGTGTACTCAATAATAAATGAATAATGGTTCGTGACATTTCCATGTATGTAAGTACTAAGTTATATCGGTGTGTAGGTGAAACCGAATTTCGAGTAAAGTCGGCACATATCACAATAGGTTCGTGCTGATTGAAGCACGATTTATTTTTAATCTGTGATTTGTTTTTTTTTTATGTAGGCAGGCGATGGTCGCAATTTGTCAATGCAGCATATTTTTTTATAAGTAAAGCGAAGGCTTTCATCGGTTTTTTTAATGGTATCATAGACTATAAAATTGAATAGGTTCGAAATATGAAATTCCTAATATCCTACAATGACTGAATGTCAGTATTAAATCGATAACCAAATTGTAATTTCATAACGAAATTAACTCCGAGCCAGCTTAGAAAAATAGTTTTCTATTGCTGCGTGTCTTTCTTAATTTTTGTAGCGTTTAGATGTCCTTGTATAAAGGAATGTTCCATGATATCATAGAGTAAATGTTCTCAATAATTAAACTTATTGAAGTCGTTAGTGAATCTATGTGTATTATTATTATGTGGCTGTGTGAGTGTAAGGGTGGGTGTACACGATGTATAATGTTAGTGTATTCTGTATACGCCGAAAGCTTGATGCTACGTTAATGCCGAGACGATTTATTTTTCACGGTTACGAATCCGTGGTGCTCTTCCTTTTGTACATGCACGTATCCGTTGTGCCAAATTTGATTAAATTGTGTTCTCCGATCGATGCAATCCGAAATAGGACAAACCACGTTCTTGACTGAAATATACATACATACAAAAATAGCTTAAATTTAGTACAGCCTCAATTTTACGAAATATTTTTATGTATTGGTTTAGGTAGCAACAAAAAAATGCAACAAAAATGCCAAACACATTAAAAAATCTCTCATAGCACAAAATTAATATCCGTCAATTTAAAACTCCATTTTTTTAACTCGTGCTTAACGTGGTCTAGTCCAAACATATTTCTTGGTTGAGTTTAATATTGTTATCTAAATAGAGATCGTTCTTTACTCACAATAAGCTTGATTATAAATGGATGCTCTATTAAGAAATATCCATCTATTTATTATCTACATGATCAGCAATATTTTTTATCTGTGAACACTTTAAAATACAATACTAATGTTCATTGAATTGGTATAAATTGAAGCTAAAAGAAAACAATATAAATTTCGCTTACAAGTATTATGGCAAAAATTGATTGAGCGTATTCAATGTTTCTTATCTGAAATGAAACCATTGTGTTAATGGTGATATAAAGCACAAATATCAGTTTAATCTAGATAAGGTTTGTTTTATAAGCATGATGTGGGAAATTTAAATGAAATTATATAATATCAATGTTAGAATAAAAGTTTAAAATGCATGTATTGTATATTTACATTTGATATATTTATGTGGTTAGTTGTAGTCTGTGGGCTCAGTTGTGTATAAGATATATTGGGTAGATTTCCTATTTGATTCTAAATTGTTTCGTACAACAGACATCTAAAAAGTTATGATTTTCTCTCGTAACATAATATTTTATAGCGATAATATTTTTTTTGTTTCTTTAAGAAAACACCTAAATATTCAGAGAATAACAATGTTCTTGTTTTGAAACTACAATTTTCTTTTTACATCACGGTTGTTCATCCTTTTGTCATAGTAATATCGCTTACTTATGCTTGAGAACAAGGATAATTTTATAAAATACTGTTGTCGTATTATTATGTTATCCTTATTTTTAACGTTAGGTCACAACTCTAACAATAATTTCTTACAATGCCTGAGAATATTTTATTACGAGTTTGTCTATGAGTCTGTAAAATCATAACCTATGGAAGGTTTCTTTTGACGTGACAACATCTTATAATTCAATAGAGCCGGCTGCACGCACGAAAAAACATGACTCATGCGGCGTTATCTCGCTTTGAGGCGTTACATGTAAGGCTTGAAGTGCAAGCGAGAGCGCGGAACAAGCGACAAAGAAGCACAATCGGACGTTGTCACGTTCAACTATCGTCAGTAAACCGACTTTACAGACAATCAATTTTTTTCATTATAAATTAAGTACTATTGGTACGGGAGCTATTAACGTTGAAAAAGAAGTCATTTTAGTATAGCTGGTTTTTTTATATATTGTTCCTCTAGCTATTTCGGTTAGAGTCCGCGCAGTCTGGCTGGCCGGAGTGGTTGCGTTCAGTAGTGCGCATCTTATCTGCACAGGAAATTATCCTTAATTTAAAGTCATTTTTTAACGCGTAATTTTTAAACTTTTGCCTTTAGATAGATCCATCAATCATAATTTTTTATTGCAAGACGTTTTTTTCGTTGTTAAATAGGTGCCAGACGCAATTTTTAATTTCGTTTTTATAAAAAATTCAAATTATTTTAGAATGTCTGTAAATTTCATATTATGTTCTTCAAACATAATATAATCTAAAATTAATTAGCCAGACGCTAATTCGATTGTTAAGTATTAAATATGTACAAATAAAAACGTAGTGAAAGTAGGTAAGTATAACAATTTGATGATTGTGTATATGGAGAGATAGTTTAAAGTGCAAGAGAGATAGAAAGGGTCGGCCGCGAAAATTAAATAACAATAAAAAATAACTTCTTTTTTTCGAAAATATACCTAAGATGCATAGAAATTGAATTGTTCCTACAGCTCTAGGATTCCCTGTGTTGTGGGAACAAGTACCTTCCATTGGTACATTTTATTCCTTAGGCTAAAAAATAAACTATTAGGGTACATCAACAATCTTCTATACAAAACAATTTTTTTATTACTTATCTATTATGTTATGGGTTTAAATGAAAACAGCGATTACATAAACTTATGTATATTGTTTCCAATAGCACATTGCCTAATACCACACATTACACACCGCGTACAAGAAGAAAAAGAACCACAAACAAAATACAGTGTTGCCAATACAAGTTAAATTTTCTAATATATATCTAATATTAACTAGCGACCCGCCCGGCCCTGGCTTCGCACGGGTGCAATAATCGCCAAATACACTACAGAAAAACTGTGAACGTTGAATATAAAAACATAGCGGCCCGCTCCGGCTTCGCACGGGTATAAAATATATAGCCGGGCGGCCGGCTGGTACCGCCGCAAACGCTACGTCCCGCAATTTTTAAATCTGTAATATCTTCGAAAATATTCACTTAAATCATACGGTGTAAAAGGCCATATAGATCTATATTAAATGAACAATGTATTCAAGGTCTTTAATTGGTTAAGGATTAATGCTGTATTGGTTAAAATCGCTTCGAAAATTAGCCATTATTTGTCGTAAAAAGTAAATGACAAAAAAGTTATTGTGGGTTATCCATAAGAGATAGACATATATACCATCACGGACTTTTCTGTAGACCTTTTCAATGTGTACTATAGTTAGTACATTATTTTGATAAAACTCGTAGGGTGCCTGCGTTTGCAATGTAAGTGGAAAAAATGTAATTATTTATGAAATCACATTAGAAACCTCAAAAATAACAGTACTTCTCCACTATTTAATGGATGTTATTATACATATAAACCCCCCACTTGAATCACTCTATCTATTTAAAAAAACCACATCAAAATCCGTTGCGTAGTTTCAAAGATTTAAAGAGACATAGGGACAGAGAAAGCGACTTTGTTTTATACTATGTAGTGATGATGATAACAATATTAATTCATTAATCTTAATTCTTAATATATATATACATAAATCTCGTGTCATAATGTTTGTCCTCAATGGACTCCTAAACCACTTAACCGATTATAATAAAATTCGCACACCATGTGCAGTTCGATCCAACTTGAGAGATAGGATAGTTTATACATGTAGGTACCATACGGGCGAAGCCGGGGCGGACCGCTAGTATACCTATATAAATTCATGCTAACTACTTTAGTTAAATTCAATACAAACTTAAACATGCGAGTGTGTGTGTGTTCACGTGTGTGTGTCGTGTGTGGTGTGGTGTGTGTGTGTTGTGTGTGTGTATGTGTGTACATCAATATTGAAACAAACTTTCTAGTTGTTTACAGATGATGGAATATTGGAAAACAATAACAATTCCTTAGACGATAACATAAATAATTCTGACAGTGTGAGGAAAGATGATGATGATGATGATTATGAAGATGGCTTTTTAAATTTAACAATGTAATTGTTTAACCTTCATTGATAAAGTTTTTATTCCATTCTTTTCAATGTATGGTAACTTTAATTTATTTTTCACTTTTATGTTTATTTTTTTTCATTTTAGCTTTTATTTATAAGAACAAGTGTAAATAATATTGTATTCTTGCAATTATTTCCTGTCGCATAGTTAAAATACACTAGCTGATGAGCTGCATGCTTCATTACTTTTTTTTATTTATACACATTATTTAATACTTAACAATCGAATTAGCGTCTGGCTAATTAATTTTAGATTATATTATGTTTGAAGAATATTTTAGAATGTCTGTAAATTATATGTAATTTACAGACATTCTAAAATAATTTTAATTTTTTATAAAAACGAAATAAAAAATTGCGTCTGGCACCTATTTAACAACGAAAAAAACGTCTTGCAATAAAAAAATTATGTCTAATGGATCTATCTAAAGGTAAAATATTAAAAATTACGCGTTAAAAAATGACTTTAAATTAAGGAAATTATCCTGTGCAGATGAGATGCGCACTAAAAAACGCAACCACTGCGACCAGCCAGACAGCCCGGACTCTAACCGAAATAGCAAGAGGAACAGTATATCAAAGAACCAACTATACTAAAATGCTCACTTGTCAACGTTGGTAGCTCCTATACGATATTATTGATTCAACTCAAACAAACATTTTTCATTCTCAAACCTGCATGGATTATAAAGCCAATATATTATTACACAACTGAGCGCATCTAGATATAAAAGGCTGTACGGATTGGGATTTTTTGTAAATGGCCACTAATGGCGTTGCAATGGAAAGAAGCTCAAGTGATCATTATGTCTAGAGGCCTAGCCTAGCGATCTTTATTGTAATTAACTCCCATGTATCGTTAGTACAGCGGCTGGTGGTAATTTATGGCATGTGTTCGATTTTCGAATGAACTTTCCCTTCAAAAAGGAAGTTGTCTATGATTTTTATGACAGTTATTAAGTTGAAAAAAATAATTTCCTATGTACCTATTTAAAGTATAATTAATACAATTGGTAATCTCACTTCTTGTCCGCAAGCATTGAGCTTATCTGTTGTAAAATATTTTGGCTTTTGAGGTATTTAACATTGTTTATGCCATAAGCTAGCACCAACCTCTATATACCTACTTCAATAATAAATATTTCGTTATAATGATCTCATTAATACTGACCGTGGCGATTATACCTACGTTTCTTAATTTGGCAATGTAGTACGCCAATATGCAAGTTTTATCATTCTAATATAAGTCAATATTCATTAAAACATTTGTAATCTTTATGTAACACAATTATTCATCACAAATTGTTTTGCGGCATTATTAGCAGAACTGTAACCGTAGTTATGAAGTTTAAGTTGATTTAATTAGTACAAAAGATATTTTATGTTTCTCTATTCTATTTTTAAGTTATTTATAAAGGAGTTCTATATTGTTTGAATGGTGCAAATCTTTTCCCCCGTTTAATTAATTTTTATATGAAATGACTCAGTTTAATAAATTCAATATGATTGTAATGTTTTAAGTGAAGTCATGAGATTTATTTTATCATAATTCGCAAGTATGATTTGTATTTATTGTACAAATAAACATTTTGCATTAAAATTAAATGTTGTATTATTTACTTGAAAGTTTCTTTTAAATGCATGTAAGTGGGAATGAAATATAAAAAGTAAATAAAAGAATATCAACAATATATAAATAATTTATTCACCTATTCTAATTAATAATCTTAAAACAAAAACAACATACTGTATAATTCAACAATGTATAGTATTTCTTATTAATAATTGTTACAGACCTGTAAACATTAAAAATTGATCTCTTAGTCCTCTCTCCCCTCCCATCCCCCCTTCTGGTAAAATATAAAGCAAACCATCTTCCTGTTTCTTTGGAGAAAACTCCTGTAAATTTTTATTACTTTTATCTAACCGTTCTAATGGCCATGCGGCAAGGAATTTTGATTTTCCATGTCTCGCTAATATAAAAGTGTTATTCAGATTGGAGACATAATCATCTTTAGGATCGTCAACAATGATGACTCCACACACAAGCGCCCAGTGGGCAGTATGACCATTTCGCAGGCATGGCGAGTGGTTGCAGTCTGCGTCATAACTGAATTGATGTTAAGGAATTATTTTGGACATATTTGTACAATCAGATGATCAATAAATATAAAAAGGTGACAAGATTATTTAACAATCAAAATAAAATTGTTTGCTTTTTTTTGCTATTATTTATGCTTATTGAGAAATTATCATTATTTTCATTTGTAAGCTCAATATGCAATTTTTTTTCAAAACATTACATATGTACCTTCTTAAAAAAAGTAGCAAGAAAAAAAAATAGCAAAGATTTTTTTATTAAGGTTTTTAGTTCTTTATGCTATATTTGAAAAGGATACGCCACAAGCAGTGTAGCTCCATTTAATAATTCACCTATAGTTTCATTGCTATAAAGACCACCTTTTTTTACTTCTACTCTGGCATCATTTAATTCTGCCATACTAACAGCTTTCTCTGCCAATTTGGCCATATCTTGGCAACTGAACATCTCACCATTGTTACTGTAACCTTCAGCCTTTGTAATATTCAACAGTTCATCTGATGTTACTTTGCCTTTTAATAACATAGAAAGTGCCACCAGGCCACAAGTAGGGCCCACCTGCATTATGGAGTCATAATGCTTGTAAGAATATTGGAAAGGGGGTTGATGAAGGCAAATATTGTTCTTCCAACATGCGTCCCAAAGCTGGTAATCGGATGTAGCCCATTCGCATACGTTGGTATACTTCTCAAGGAAAGAGTTATCTAAAGTTGTTGGAGGAGAATTCGTTCTTAGAATAAGTGTGCCAGGAGGGGGTGGTGGTGCTGGCGGTATTGTGCACATAATTTAAATTATTACCTAATAAAATCTCATAATCAAAAATAAATATTGTAAATTAATAAATCAAAAGTAAATAAAAGAGGAAGACTCGAGACCGTATCCGATTACCTTGCCGATTACAGATGTTACATTTTGACATTGACAAAATATGACAGCAAAAATAACAGCTGTGAAAAGTGAAAACTGAAAAGAACAGATTATATAAACTGTTAGTGTCAATTATTTATTAAAAAGTTTATTAGAGACTCCACAGAACAGTAAATACATTCTGTTTGTTTTTACTGTTCTGTGAGAGACGACTCCTAGTTACCATCTTTTGTATCGTAGAGAAAATAGTACGGAGTACTGATCAAAAGATTAAACTATTAAACTTTCGTTTTTTAATTCTACCAATCAAAAAACATATTAAACAAAATGTTATTTTCAAACTCTCATTAATAGGTACTCAAGTCAGACTACTACGTAATGTATTACTTGCTCTGTGCTACCACGTGCTTCAAGGTTTATAGTAGAATTTTTATTGACTTTTAGGGCGTGGTATTTGCTCTATGCTCCATATATTATATTCATTCATCAGTCTCATTCAATTTTAGACTGTGAATGGTGATCACTGATCTGTCATTCTTCTATTTCGCTTAGCGCTGAGGCTATGTACTACGAGCAGATGGTTATCATGAAAGTGAAATTGTAATTTATTTAAATCTGATAAAACCTATCAATAACATTGGGTTTAGTGAAAGTAATTTAAACCGGTTTGGAAGAAGTCATCAACCATGTCGGAGGGCCGGAAAAATCATCTGTCTATAGACGGAGGACAAGTGAAAGAAGACGATCATGTTGCCTCATACAAGCCATTACCAGATAATGATGGAGGTAACGAGACATTTAATTATATTTTACATTTAAAACATTCAGTTTCTCTAATAAAATGCTTTCAAACTTCATGTAACGTGATAATCATAGTTTTATTGAGTAAAATCAATTTACACTTAGATCATAGGTTAGAGAATTTGTATAATTGAATTATTATACATAATTTTTTATTATTTATACATAATTTGTATGATTACGTAACTACCTGATAATCGAAACTTCTTATCAAATTTACCTTATTAAATGAAACAATGACAGAATTTGAGATAACAGCTGATCGTTGACATTGCTTTGACAAATTAATGTCATTTATAACCCGACTAATTTATGTTGAGTGTGAAAAAATATTCGCGTACTAAAATGCAAAAAAATGTCTTTACATTTCATGTTTCTGTTTATAATTAAGGATCTTCGTCAAATTATTATTGGTTTTTGTAATAAAAATTTATCAATTTCAATAAATTTCTGAATTCGCACAATTTTCATAAAGCAACACGTTCAGACTTCGCAATTCGTACGGTTTATAAAGCGCTTTTATTGGACGAACATCGCCACACGCAGCGCCATTTTGTCGTCAAGCCGCTGACTGATGCAACGAAGCAAATTTTTGCATCTTTTTTTTGTAATAAATAAATAAACCATCATAAAGATATCGAAAGTTTTTTCGCAAATACAATATATTAAATCTGTTCTAAGTGTTACCACATGAAGATAAACTCATTGTATGATACCAGGAAGTTCTTATAAACCAATTGAGGACAGAGGGGTTTACTGAATACAATTGCAGAGAATTAATTCAATTGAATTTTCAATATCAAAACGTAGTCACAAAGAATATAAAATAATTATGACCAGAGATTTTATTTTCAGCAACTAAAATAGAGTATATAGAAGCTGATGGTGCATTCATGCAGTTAAATCAATCAGATATAATGGAGACACCAGATGATCCCGATGATCACTGGGACCACGAGAGCACTCTGGGCATGTTAACATTGTATTTACAGAATGTAGATAGGTTTAGAAATCCTAAAATAAGAAAAAAGAATGTGTGGATAGAGATAGCTAACGAAGTGGGTAAAGGTCCAGACAGTTGTGATAAAAAGTTTAGAAATTTAAAGCAAACGTATATAAGACTACTACGTAAGAAGAACAGGAACGGTGTGACTGCATTCAAATGGCCATATTTTGATATTTTTGAAGAAATTTATAGCATTGATGGGGAATATCAGCCTGAAATACAGCAAAAGCTGAGAGACTGTACGAGTGATAGAATAGTGAAAGTGCTGAGAAATATTGGGTCTACATCAAAATTTGAAGAAGTTCAAGAGAACGGGGAACCTTCTAGTGGTGAAAATGAGGAAACTAAAAGACGATTGTTGCGGAAACGTAATGCGGAATTTAGAAAAGTGACTCTAGAATTAAGAGACAGGCAGCGGATGGTCGAAGAGAAGTTGGATAGATTAATAAATATAGTCGAAGAATCAAATAGCATACAGAGGGATAGGAATAGACTATTTCAAGAATTTTTAGAAAAACTAAATCAAAACCAATAGATAAGACTGATAGTTATTATTTGATAGTAATGTACCTAAGTATAAATGTGATTGAAGTATTTTTAAGGAAAGCTAAAATATTGACTGCATGTGGTCATTGATGTCTTTTCAATTTAAATTTATTATCAATAATTAGTTCACACAAATAAGTACTTATGTATGTATTTTTCTTAAGTTTTCACTGGTCTGATACATGATTATGGTCATAACTTTCAATTTAAATTAATAGTGAGCTTGTTATAATTAGTTATTTCAAGAAATCAAGCAACTTATTTCCTTAATATATTCTATTTTGGTAAAGTTAGCAATGACCACATGAGTATGGTACGAGTGATGTCAAAAGGTAAAAAAATAAAGAAATAAATATCTTTTATTTTCCACTTTGGTATTATTATTTCAAGCTTCTATCATTAGCATCCATCAAAAGAGAAGTACAGTAAATATTTGTTCACTTGATACAAAGCAAATGAAAGAATTAGGTCACTTAGCCACTTCAAGAGTTCTTACAACTTATTGGTTTTCATTTCGACTGAACTGAATTGAATTGTTGTAAATATCCCAAGTAAATATCATTTTTCCGATAAAATTACAATTTTTTTTTTGAGATTTGTATGTTAGTTTAGTACCTCAGAGCTTTTCGAGTTTGGTGTCTGGTTCATATGATTGTAATTTTTTTTATTTATTTGAAAGCTAGTGCTTTCTGTGACACTTGAGTTTTTTTTATTCAGCAAATCAAAACCTATCAAAACATAATTTGTTTTACCAAAAATACTAAACCGCCTTCAAATGGTCAGAGCTGTTCAACATTTAAAAGGGAACACACAGAAAGCCAAGAAAAAAAAATAATACTCACTACATGCGCACGCGATCCACACTACGACTCGGAGCTCGGACATTAGTTGGAAAATGGGGGAAAGTAGAGAAAACTGCTTCTTTAATTAAAATTACATTTTTATTAGGTCTCTCTCTTAAAAAAAATAGATTTTATAGGTACAATTTTATAAGTATCGATTACAAAAAAAGTATGAATATCTTTTCTTAAAAGTTACGGCGACGACGAGTATATTTTTCGTCACACCGCGACCGTGTACGTCTCGACTCCGTGGCTTTCTTAAAATGACTGATGTGTGATAATGGTTTTTTACTTTCGATTAAAATGTTCAATTTTCATCATGGAATTTTTGTGCTCTAGTTGTAATAATGGATATAATTTAGTAATGCCTGCGAGATAGATAGTTCATACTTGCGCTGCACGCGTATCTATCGACGCGGCTAAATATATTCATTTCTTCAGTGTCTGAACGTGTGTGATGTAGTGATGTTAGTAAAGGAAGCTCTATAAAAAACTTATATATGTACGTAAGTTTATTTTTATATGAATTTCTAATATCTTTGTTCAAGAGTTTTTCGAAGGGTACTCAAATATTTTTTTGGAGATTAATTTTTTTTTATTATATAGAAATATCATAAAAAATACTTAAATGAATGAGTAATTTCGATACACAAATTTTATTATTAAAATTGATTTTTTTTATAATCTTTTGCTTTTTTTATACTACCTACCTATTCAAAATTCTGCTTATTCATTCTCTTAGTAGTATATTCCATTCTTCTTTCATACTTCCAAACCATTTATTTACAATACAATATCGTGAGGCGGGATTCGAATGCGTAAATTTAGCTTTATTGTAGAGACGCCTTAGGAATTCGAATCGAGACGTGATATATTGAGGGGATTTAAAGAGAACAAGGAAGACGCAAATTCGAGATTCCATCCAGCAATAATACATGTCTTGATAAATATGTGAAAATCCACATACCTACTCGTATTTTTAGAATTATAAAGCTGAAGAGTTTGTTTGTTTGTTTGAACGCGCTAATCTCAGGAACTACTGGTCCGATTTGAAAAATGGCTATAAGCTATATATCATCACGCTAAGACCAACAGGAGTGGAGCACTGCGGGTAAAACCGCAGGGCACAGCTAGTTTTAAATATATCGATATCATACCATAACTTACGGGTGCCTTTTGTTATTTTGTTTTTACAAATATGTAAGTATAAACATATGCTAACTATTGTTTAAAATTCATAACTTCACGGTGGTTATCAGGTGTTTTTGTGTTTTTCTTATGCTTTAATTTTCCCTATTAGAGAACATATTGGCATAATGGCATGATGTTTTTATTTTTTAACGAAAATTATGTTACATAATTAATCGTTTAATACATATTATCAGTAAACTATTGTAACAAATAAACTACAGAGGATTTATTTCATATAATTTAATAAATGCTTCTGTTATAACTTATAATATCGCATACTGATACGAAGCCTTTGGAATCCATCAATGCATAAGAATAACATTCCACTTACAAGATTAGACTTTTATGAGTAGGTAGGTAGTTAGTAGTTACGACATACATCTACATTCTTCTTTAATGAAGCCTAATATAAAACGATAATTTTTCATGGCATGTACGAAGACCTAATTTGATGTCCCTAAGCTCCAAGTTCCAACCCATAGGGAATTACGAACGTGGCCTCAGTCGGAATTCTCAATAGATGTGAAAGGTTCGATCTAATTAAAGTGAATGCTTAATACTTACGGTATAGAAAATCGATGGTGAAACGTATTCTATGGTGAAAGGCATAACTCGTCTTTCCCCTGAGATTCAGAGTAATTGAATTGCAAGTCGTAGATTTAAACGGATGCATCGACCCATTTAAAGAAAGTGCAACATGCATAGTTATTAGCGATAGATGTATCGCGATTGCATAATAAAATTGGTTATTTAACATACATTTAATACATTTATAGACGATCTTGTCTAAAATTGGCTTGTCTCTTAAGAACTGTATTTTTGTTGTGGTTGTCCCTTCAAGAAGAAAAATAATTTTGATATATTTGGGAACTTCCCATGACGTGTATATCTACAGATGTCAAAATATTTACATCTTTTTTTTTATGGAGCAACTGCAAAGTATAGTCAGTATAGTTGTTACAAATAGCTTAAAGTTTATATTCCTCGACCATACGACACACCTGATCTAGCATTTCACATTTGCCAACACGGCTCCATTACATTTTTAAGCACATTCAGCATATACAATGCCTTGTGTATGATGAAATATTACTTCTTATTACCGAACATGAAGCTAATAATTACGTAGCAAGAAGTCGACGGGGCACCGACTCGACTGCATTCCCAAAGCTTTCCTGGAAGATACAAACCAGCTTTTTACAATCAGAGATCGGTTTAATTTGAACCGAAAATTTTATGGTCAGTTAAATATAATAAAGGTTTTACTTACAATAACTCGTATGGGTAAAATTGTTTAATATAGGATAAATATAAGGTACCTACATACTTACCGAATATACTATGTAAAAACTGCATTCGTCATTGAAAAAATACTGGCTGAAATATATTATATGGCTTCAAAGTTCAAACAAGTATACAGCTGTTCCCTAAATTTAAAGTATTAGTTTAAGGGCCTTTAAGGGGCGTGTTTGCTGAGACGGGTTTGGCTTTCAGCTTTGAGTTCAAGATTTATAGACCTTTATAGATTCTCTACATTTCTCTGTAATAGAATTTATCTACCTACGATAAATTTAATAGTTTTATCAGACGTAGACGATAGAATTTCTGAGGTTTCAAAATTGAAACGAAGTTTTTCAAAGTATCAGTATATCTAATATTAATTAAATGTCGCTAAAAAACCGCATGAATTTGCACTGCCCATACACTGACAGTGCCCATGCTTATGCCATAAGCGGCGTCGCGGGCAGAAGCTAGTGTTAAATGCATTTAGTACACTTAAGGGGCTTAGAAGAGCTAAACGAGGCAAAACTCGAGTTTTATAATGCTTTAAAGTATATGATTAACTGTAGTAAAAAATCTCAGACAAATATATGATATTCTTCAGGATATATACTAGTTAGATATCGTGCTGAAAACACAATACAACTTATTTTACTCGATAGAAAAAAATCACAAAGGTACCTCTAAAAAAATCTTTTGATACTTAAAAACCATACTAAACTACATGCAATCATTCTGTTTTTACGGCAAATAATTCTACAAGCAACATACTAAAAAAACTTCGTTTTATTTTTTTAGTCCAATCAATAGATTTCGTGTAAATCGCAAATTCTTATTCCCAAACCAAAAACGTACGCATGTGTGCGTGAACCGCCTGTGTACCGACACTACCGGCCGAGGCCTGTTAACCACTAACCGTCGTCGATTGTGTTAATGTGTGCGCGAGTCACTCAATTTCAGCTAGCTCTTGTAATCCCCTTAAGCTTGCTGGTTCGGTTTTTGTGCCATCGCATATCTCCATGTTAACTGGCCGTTGACCACATAGCAAGCATGGGCACTGGGCAGTACGGAGTGATGTCTTTTGTAGTGCGGACGTGTGTACACGGAAGTGCATATTGCATTGAATAATGTAAGCTTTCTTTACTATTTTATTGAATTGATTAATATAATCTTAGCTAGCGCATTCCTTGGTAAAAACGTTTAGTTATGTTGATGTAGACGTGTTATTTTTCAGTAATTGAGACCCGCGATATTAATTTCATTTAAACTGTAAAAAATATTTTATTGTATTATAATTAAAATGAATTCATAATAATAATTTAATTTGTTTGATATCATTCTTGTAAATAATTGCTTACGTAGGCAAGAGACGTTCAGTTGCATGATTGAAAACTTGACGAGCTTTTCTTTAGAAAGTAATCCATATGTATTATTTTAATGAAAAATCTATAAATTAATACTACATAACTACATACTATTGAAATGTGTTATTAATTGATCAGATAATTTTATAATTATAGAAAATCACGAAATGCACGTAGCTCACGTCTCATTGAATTAATATCAACTGCGTGATTCGAAATTATGCCATTTATCTACAAACTGCTAACCCTGCTAACGACTTTGCCTGAACTGACAAATTCTTAAATTGGTTTTTGGCTTAAAAAAATAAGAGGAAAATGCATAAAATTTTTGAAGAGCCCTTCGTGCTGAACCTCTCGACACAAAAAATTGTGTTACCGTTTTTTTGGCTTCTATAACCATTTTAAAGATGCCTCACATAAGTTTTGATAAATAGCTTCAATACGTAAATTGATCGACAACGGATATTTTCAATTCCGTTAAAAGTAAATATTTTGTACACAAATAATAAATGTGACAAATATGTAAAATAAGTCATAAGACGTGTGTTACGATAATTTACCCATTTATGATTTACGGCTCCAGTTTCAACAAATTAGGCCGATCTCGTTAAGGTGATGAATTAATTTTTCTAACATTTACGGCCCTTTTCAAACCTTCGTAATTTTTATATTATTAAAGTTGTCGTGATGAAAATTCTTGACAAGAAAGTTCAATAGTAACACAATACGTCTACCGTTTTAGAAACATGATTCCATGATATTTTCTCGATAGAAAAAAAATACAAAGTTCTCATTGTTATTTTTTTATAATCTCTGGCATCTTCAAAATAACAAACGTAAAGTTACGACTTTTTGGATATTAACTATAAAATATACAACCTATACGTCTACCGATTTAGAATTTTGAAATATGCGATGGTTTTGAAATAAACAAGAAATACTTGAAATTAGCGCGCGACCAGCCAATATAGAGAGAGCCGCCCTGTACCTTCCTACCCCGATCGCTGCACGAGTCATTCCCGCTACGGCCGTCACACGGGGAACTTGTGTCGCTCGCGCAATCGTAAAAAAGGGTGACAACACGATAAGACAAAATGAGACAAATGGGGACAATAAAGAAAATAAGAAGAAGAAACATAAAGGTTGGAGAAAAAAGAATGCTTACAATTGGAACAAATTAATGAAGAAGTTGGTTTTATTTTAAATTTGATGATAATTGTATTATAGACGATGTTTGATATGTACCCCTGTTTTAAGTACATAACGAATGTGTAAGATTTTTTTCATTTATAGCATAGATAATCTTTTCAGAAATCCGGAATCCAGAAGGAAAATAAACCCACTGATTGTTCACAATGTGAACCCACTCCTTCGTAAGTACCTTTATTCAGTCAAAAATGTATGTTATCAACGTTCTACTGGTTTTATCGCATGATTCCATTTTTAGCAAAAAGCAACAAAGTGCAAAGAAATAAAAAATCATGGTGAACTTAGTGGAAGTATGGCGGACGTGATATGGAACAGGAGCTCATTGGAGTAGTATTATATTTAAAAAAAATACGAAAAAATTTCAAGAATTACATTTCTTAGTAGGTGGTAGATAAGTATGTTGTATAAAGAATTTGATGTTGATATTTATTTCATTTATACTTACTACACCTGTGCGGGAAATTGCTTAGTACTAAAACAGGTTTATATTCATATTTACATAGTAATGTGAGTTTTAATTTCGAATAATTTTGTGTAAGTATATTAAATTGAGTTCCTGGGTGATCTGGAAACACAATTGGGCCCGGAAGATGGCGCTGCAGTCACTCCTCCTAATCACATGAACCGATTTGGGTGAATATTTGTGTGCACATTTCATTGTTGTGGGATGATTGGTTGATTCGTTTTCACATTAGCTAATATTATGTATTTTTGTTGTAAACTTAATTTAATGTTTACAATACATTATTATTGGTATAAATAAGCCAGTGTTCGTCTCACATTGCTGTACCTGCCTACCTACCCTACCAGGGCCTAACTTTGTTCTGGCTATTTTATTTTGATTATTTGTAATGAATAATTACAATTATAATAGAGTGCAAAAAATAAATACATGCGTCAATATATTTTGTGTTTTTTTTTAAAACAATTTTTCTATTTAAAAAAATATCATTCCGACCGCGGCTTTACCCGCTTGGAATTAGGTTATATCGTGAATCCTGTTTTATCCCACAGAAGTGTTCAGTTCGGATAAAAAGTATCCTATGTGTAAATCCAGGCAATTAGCTATATTTTATCAAAATTGGTAATGTAGTCTTGACGTGATTAAGTAACAACTAACAAAAAAATATACAAATTAACATCCAAAGTTTCGCATCTAAATCAATTCAGTAGTCCGCGTAATTAGGTACCATTTCATTTTTTCAGAGTAACAATATTTTTTGTTATTTTAAAGATTATTTATAACCTGTATTATTTTGTAATAAAGTAAACATTACGAAATGATAATAATTATTATTAATAATGTCTAAGTAGTTGTTAAAAAGAAGATTATTTGTTTATAAGCAAGAAAATAAAACCAATAAATCAACAATTAAATAAATGTATGACAATATTATAACTGTATGACGACTCCATACATGTTTGTCCCGAGTCGGCCAGCGGCAGCGCGGCGAGTTTGCAAGAATGACTTCGCGCACACCCGCGTTCGCGATAGCGAGCTATTAGACTCCGCCCGCCAAGCAGTGGATTTTTTTTTGTGTATCGTCTTAATGAGATGGTCGCGTTCTTGTGCGATTACTACCAATAACAATTCTATTATCTAAACGTTAAGGTTGAATTTTGAATAGTAATGTCATTATAAAGCTGGCATTGTAGTTTCTCCGAGACAAGTTTTCATTGTTAGAACCCTTGTACTAACGTCCCGGTGTTTGTGCGTATGCGCAAAAATAGAGCGGTAACGGTTATTTGTAGTTTTATACGCGTACTAAAATATAATATGTATTAGGTATGTCAAGGTCTCTGTATTATACCATTTTTACATACAAATACCTGATACAATTGTGTTTTTTAAATAAAATGTACGTGTACCGGAATTAGGTCAATAGAGTATATCAATAGAGTAAACTTGTTAATTAATTTATGAATTCGAAGACGTTACTATATTTTAAGAACGTATAATAAACTAGTGGTCCGCCCCGGCTTCGCCCGTGGTACCTACATGTTTAAACTATCCTATCTCTCAAGTTGGATCGAACTGCACATGGTGAGCGAATTTTATTGCAATCGGTTAAGTGGTTTAGGAGTCCATTGAGGACAAACATTGTGACACTAGATTTATATATATGTATTAAGATTAGAGTGGAAAACCAATTCGATACAGAGGTATTTTCTAAGTACGTAGGTAAGTGCGTGTGATCACCGATATTATTAAATCTATTGGAAGGTGCATTCAATTTGGTCTCATGGTATATATCGTTATACTAATACTTAAGCTGATTAATGTACCACTAGGGCATATTCGCGAGGCAATTGAATAATTTAGCTGAAGAATTCGGTTTAAATCACGGTCACTTGCGATTAGTCTTTATAGAAGACGTTTTAACAATATTGGAATGTGAGATATCGTGGAGATATATCCATACTAGTCCGGGATACATCGCCCATTTTTGCAAGTGATTACTATCAAGCTAATTTTTCGTGAGTAGCTTTATTTTGATGAGATGCCCAATAATTTCATGTACAAAACTCTCGATTGTGGTAGCTACCAGAGGAAACAAGGATAAAATATTTTGATTTGATGGTTCTCAAATATTAATTACTAACTGAATGTTTTTTTTTGTTCAATCTCAAGATAATTATCTAAATTATTCGAAAAAATATTTGTCCTACAAAATCTATGGTTTGATCAAAGAGTCCCCCTTTCCAATGTGTATCGATGACGAAGTCATCATAAATGATTACTAACCAGCTGATTTTTTTATTTTCACTTATTTAATACTTATATAATTCAACAGACATATTGTCCTACAAATTGCGTAACTAATAAATATTTGAGAACCGTCAAATCAAAAATTTTTATCCTTGTTACCTCTGTAAGCTACCACAATCGAGAGTTTCGTACATGAAATTATTGGGCTTCTCATCAAAATAAAGCTACTCACGAAAAATTAGCTTGATAGTAATCACTTGCAAAAATGGGCGATGTATCCCGGACTATACGAAATAAGAGCAACAAAATCTGAAAATGTAAGCAAGAATTTTCTAGAATTGTGATGGACAATTATCTAATTGAATTGAACAAGACCTAGTCGGTAAATTGTTTTATCAAGTGCAGTTTCAAGAACAAATTGTACGTTGAAAATAGAGAGAAAAAATTATGTTCTTATTTTCCCTGTTGTTTTGTCTTTCTGTAGTTTTATTTTTATTCATGGCTGAAGTTAAATTATTGATCTTTGAAACGGATGCATCGATACCTTATTCCACTACGAGAAATAATTGTTTTTAGCGACTTTTATATATTTTATACACAATTTATTTTATATCTGTATTCCTAAAACTGTCGAGAACACGTTTATCATGACTATCAATGAACATAACACTAAAATTCACCAAACGCAGCTGCATACATTTTTATAAACGTTCTCAATGTCATTTCAGAGTTCCGTACATCCAAAGCCAGTCTTCACAAGTCGAAGGAGAAGGTATCCGGCGACGGTGCTGAGGAGAAGCTTCTGGCGAAGGAGGAGGAAGCCAAGATCGTGACGAGGGTCGACATGGCAGACGCCAAGTACGTGGTGGAGGACCACAGGAATGGAGACGCGAAGATTGAACTGGATGCCAATAAACGCGTAAGTTAGCCTTAGGTGTTTGAGGAATTAATACGAATAAATTTTATAGATAAAAAAATGCTAATAACAGGGTTAACATGGCGGGATTTCTCTATGTTTTATCTGAAGGAAAACAATAAGACCTGACGCTATCACAAGTCCATTAATATTGCAACTGTAATGAGTTAGGCCTGGGTTTATAATTAGTGTTCTAACTTTGAATGTAGATGAGTTTTTGATTAAATAAATAAAAGTAGTGTAAAGTAAAGAGTATATATACATGTATAATACTCTATATATTCAGTAAATAATGATAAAAAATTGGCAATAGCACATCAGATAATGTCAAATGTTATTCATGACGTGAAATATTGACATTTTACAATTATTATCTTATATTTTTCGTAAATTCAAATAATATTTATTATTAAGGAAATTAAGTAAATTGAAATTAAACATAAGATTAAGTAATAAATGATTGTTTGCTCTACACAAGATAAAGTACGTTAAACTCGGATGCAGCCATGTGTTAAATCAATATTAAGTCCCAATTATTTACAAACCTATCCAATTAGTTGAGCTATATTGACCTTTGGTCTGGTGATATCTGTTCGCGAACTGGCGCGTTGTGATTAGCGATGAAATTCAATTTCCCATGACGTCACTATCAGACAGATGCTCATGAAACTGAACTTTTAGTTAGATAATATCTGGGTTAATTCGTATATGCTATCATCAAAGAAAAACCCTGCTTAATTTAACATAACTGTCCCCTTCTCACTTCAATATCTGCCATCGTCGATATAGCACCTCGTTACAATAAACGATCAGCAAATACATCAGCTACATATAATTTATTCAGCAATTCACTGGGCTGACCAAAGAGGAGCTGATGAAGTACGCAGAGGACCCGTTCTGGATCCGCCTGCGTTGGTTCATGTTCATACTGTTCTGGGCCATGTGGCTGTGCATGCTGGCCGGAGCTATCGCGATCATTGTGCAGGCGCCCAAGTGTGCACCGCCGCCGCCAAGGACTTGGTAAGTAGAGGAATGTTTGATAGAAATTAGATTCAGACTTCTTAATATGATCCAATAATAGTGTAAAAAAAATGTGTGCGTGTACTAGTGTACACACGTAAGAAGTGAAACTTCTTTATGACCTTATTTTTCAAAAAATAATTTACTATATATGCAACTTGACAGAAATACGTCGAATCACGCGTGGTAGGGATAAGAAAAAGATGGCGCGTAACGGAAAAATCACGCGTAACGAAAAAATGTTACACTTAATTTTTTTCCAACCCAGATAAAGAAGTTTCACTTCAAAAACTCTTACTATTACACATCTATAGTCTATACCATTAGTTCAGAAGACCATCTTTACAGATATAAATTGCTGGAAAACACGTAGGAGTAATGAATTTACGGTGTTGATATTTTCTACTACACTGCAGCAAAGTCTACTATTTGTACCTTCCTACCTTTTTAACTTGATCACCCTTACTCGGATGTCTCTATTAGATATATACTATTTTAATACTATAATTCCATAAACAAAATCACTTCTTATGTAGAAAATGTTATTGCTAGATTCCAATCTGGTCGAAGAATATTGTTTGAAGTGAGAAAGAATTGTGGCAAAAATAATGTCTAAATGAATAGTGGTGTATGATGTTATGATGTGGTGTACCTTACTGCTTCGCCTGCTGGCTGAAGTATTTGTCAAATGGTTAGTCTGTATTAAATTGGGATGATTTTTTAAATAATTTGTAGGTAGTTAAATAAAAAAAATAACTTAGATGAACAATAATCAATATGCTGAAAAACAATTGACTCTTCGTCATAAATTAAAAAAGATGTAGTAATTATCCATTGTTATTTTCAATATACAGGGTGGAAGGTTAAGATGGGGCATGAAGGGCAGGTACCT
>CAJQZN010037523.1:0-19641 GCA_907164685.1 Colias eurytheme | reverse complement strand
CTACGGAACCCTTTGTGCGCGAGCCCGACTCGCACTTGGCCGGTTTTTATTTATTTACGGATATCATTGTTAAAAAGTAGAAGTTAGAGCCTATAACAAGATATTAGTAGATACCTATTTGTAGCGGATTCTTATATTCACTTGAATAGTTTAAACCGCTAAATAGTTTTTAAATTTGCTTTTTGCCACTCTGCTATTTAAAGATAAAGAAAAAGGTATATAACACAAAGCGATAAAAGATTTACATAGTTATTAATGCTACATAAAATATAACCTGTGTAATATTCGAAGAAGCGCAAAATAAATTCACACGTATTTATTTGTAAATGTTTTCAATGTTTATTTAGTAATCGAAGTTCTAGTTAGCAATGGACATGAAAGGTTCATAAATTTTTCACGCTACATCTGCTTTCGACCCGCCCTGCAAAATTCTTCAGCGGGTTATTGCCCTGATTTGAGGAAAGCTGACTAAGACGACGAAAGTTTTTTCCTTGACTGGCTCTAATTGCTCTTTTATTCGCATTTAATTGCACACACATAAGAAATATTTTTATGTTTAGGTATATGGGGTCAAGAAACAACTTAAGTCAACACTTAAGTCATATACCTTGTATTCTAAAATACTTGACGAAAAGCTCTATACATAGAATTAAGTATTGATAGAAATTAAAGCGACTATACCTTATAATATTATAAGTAGGTACTTATCTAACATAGTTCAAAGATGAGATGTAAAGTAGCTTTAAATTTGATGTCAAATATGACTTCATCATTGAAGCACAGGTAGCGCATATAACATAATATTACCTACTATACTTAGCTATACTATACACGATTTCCGTAGTTCATCCAGCCGTTGCTATTTATTCCCCCAGATTTCATCTAGTTCAGTGATCACTTCGACGCGTCTTTAGCGGCAGGCACTTGTACATTCAAATATAATTCGAAAATTACGAAAATATAATATTTACAATGGTTTTGATTTAATAACTAAATATAATAAAGTGATTTGTTAGTTTTTGGATATGTGGCATTTTGTTATATTTTTGGTGTTTTTCACTTTCACTGTACTGACTCACGTGCTTCCCGGGCCTGCAAATCCTTATCGTAAGTACCCACTGAGGCTTAGACTTAAGATAATATGTGAATTCCTCTTATGTTCCTACTGTAACTATAATAAACAAATTAAATGAAAATTATTTTCAAACGTTGCATTTTTCCATTTTAATTCTATGTTAATTTCAGGTACCTAAAATATCTTCACTAGATGGCCATAGTCATGATATTTCTTTGTACATATTTCACTCAAAGGTTTTTATTTATTTAACCTTTGAGTGAAATATGTAGATATGTATGGTTTTCATAAATTAAGTATTTATTTTTTTTCTAAATTATTTAAAATTACTTAATGATCTAAGATATAATATATAAAAATGAATAAATACATATTTCCCTTGAACATGGCATCACGCGTGAACGGGTGGACCGATTTTGATAATTCTTTTTGCACGCCTCATAAGCGAAGCGTTGAGGTGGGTACTACTGTCACTTCACGCAAAACATCTGATTTTTCAAACTTAAAATGTCTTTATGTATCATACATTGCACTTGTAAGATAATACATACACACACATATTAAGAAAAAACACTATTTTTAACGTTCATGATATTTTTGATGTCATTTTTGTTATTTAAACTAGTTAAAAAACAGTTTAAAAAAGTTCTGTCTTGGACGTCCGTGTGTCTGTATGTGCGGATCCTTTTTCTTGTTAACACGATAGCGACCGAAATACTTTACTAATCGAGTCTTTTTTTTTCTCTTACGCTTGAGTATGCTCAGGAATAGAACCCTTTCATTTTTCAGGGTCTGATTCGATGTGGTTTAATTGTTATTAAATAAACAAAAATAATCTTATATATAAAAATGAATCGCAAAATGTGTTGGTAAGCGCATAACTCGAGAACGGCTGAACCGATTTCGATAATTCTTTTATTATTATATTCCTTGAAGTACGAGGATGGTTCTTATGTAGAGAAAACGTAAACATGTACCACGGGCGAAGCCGGGGCGGACCGCTAGTAATTAATAAATATTTATTAAAAAAAAATTATGAGGCGTGCACTTTTGGATTTTCCAAATTATTTTATAATATTCCTTGAAGTACAAGGATGGTTCTTATGGAGGGAAAACGTAAACATGTACCACGGGCGAAGCGGGGACGGGCTGCTAGTACAGAATATGATACCTCATTAATGTGGTTCAGATTATTTTTTCATTAATACAGACTACAGAGCACACGTAGTTTTGAACATGTACATTATACATTATTTTTTTGTTATTCCTAATCAAAAATAAATATTTGGTAGTCCGTATGCCTGCATTCTTCCGGTTGAGATTTCACTGTTAGGTATGTTTTGTGTACTTGCGTGAAGTACATAATACCTATTGAAGTTTTTCATAGTTTATTCATAGGTATTATATATGTAGTTAATGGACATTAGTTAGATACGAATAAAAAATCCTCAATTATTTGAGTATTTAATATAAGACCAAGTCTTGCAAAAATTAAGATTGATTGACAGTTAACCAAGTGGTATATGGGTCTGCCAAATTTTAAATGGGGAAATGAGATATGTTCAATTGGGAAACAATAACGAAATAGAACTCGAGGTTATCTACACTTGCGTCTGCCGTCTGGATTTCAATAGACCCCCAGGCTTGTAACTGCCTGATAGCCTATTATCGAGTTTTTCCGATAAAAAATCGAATTTTCGTAAAAATAAGTTGTCACCTATACTTCAAAGAGGGCATTCTGATACCTACATAATTTCAACTTTATGTTTATGTTTGTTATACCTATCTTTGATAAATCAATGATGATACATATTTCTTTTTTATTTGAAAGATTCATAATAATTAAGCCTAGTTAGTTACCTGTAATATATTTCAAGAAGTTAAATTTTGGTCCAATTCAAACGAGTAGTTTTTGAGTTAACTATCCTTCATTCGTATTAATTAATACCTAAGCTTCTACTGCAGTCTGCATCCGAACTCACGAGGTACCTACCTACCTAAAGATTTTTCTTTTATCATTATTCGAGTATGCAGCACATTTTTGGTACCTAGTATTGCTAACGCCAGACTTAAGGTTATTATTTTATTTCAGAGCACGGCCCTCATTACACTATAAGTAACGACAATAAGCAGCCCTACATAGAGGTGCGGAACGCTACATATCATGGTAGTGGACCTCGGGAAGAGGCGCGAGCCATGTGCTCTGTCAAAACACAAGAAGTTAACGCCACTGCAAATGCCACGATAACGAGAAGGCTACATGGCGTTGTTACATCAAGTGAGTTGTTCTTCAGTTCTTACATAAACATGAGGTATCTAATAAGTAAGTATAAATAGTAGTGCAAATCGAAGAATCGCATAGGATCTTACAGTACGGTCCGAAAGTCATGGTTTTGAAGATTTGAAATTGTAGGTACGTTTATACCTACAGAATATCAATAATTTTAAATAAGCATAGTAAGCTGTAGCAACTATTTAGTACCTAATCTGTGACCTATAGTAAATTTAAATGCTTTCGTTGTACAGGATATAACTTCTACACATATAAATTTGCAAATGCATATGCAGTTAAAAATATAATTAGACAAACTAACGCGTTATGCATCTTTCTCGTGATCTATTGCTTAGATGATATCCGTTTCCTGCTAGATAGCTTTCTAGTCTTAAATTAAGCTTTTCAGTAATAATAATAATTTATTTTTGATTTAACGGTTCATGTGAAAGGTATGTGAACCATAGTGTTCACCAGGCGACATATACTTAATATGCGAACTAACTATACCGCGCGGTTTTTTTTTGGCGAGATGATTATATACAGAAAGTATTATTATAGAACACTTATAATACGTAATCTTAATTTCCAGGAGAGCTACACAACGCAGTGCAGCGGCTAGAAGTAATTATTTTCGGTCAAATGCAACAGCTGTGGCAAAGTTTGGACGCGCTGCGTGCGCAGGTCGCTGGCGAATCTCGAGTTTCATATCCTGACCGTCGAAGCATCGCATTTAGATATAAACCATAGTTCTTAGTCCATAACCAAAGACATTTTTTTCTATTAATTAACTGATGGAAGTTAACGTAATAATGAATAGAGTTCAGGAAATTTCATTGTATGTTCGTGTTATAAATTAAATTTGTAGTTAGTTACCTTTTTTTTATTCATTAAATTAAAATATTTTTAAAACATTGTTTATTTTAAGACCTTTTTGAGTTAGCTTATATGAATATTTCTGATAGGAATAATTATTAGGTACATTAACGATATTCTCTTTGAATATGCAATTATTACGGAAATATGACTATCATATTACGTGTGATGGCTTGAACTATTTTCGAAAATCTGCGACCACTGTTTATCAATTCGTAAATGTATAGGGAAGCCATTGTGTATGTGACGCAAGTCTGGCGTCAGTGACCTAGTTATTGATGGACAAATGCGAAGTAATTAATTAGCGAGACGTGATTTTTATGTGTAAATGAGTGGTCAATGCAATTAAGATGTCTTTTAACGAACAGTGTCTCACGTTCATATTTCATACTAATTACTATGTTTGCTGTAAACGTAATAAGAATAAATATGTTAGGTACTTACCTATATGTTTCTGTGAAATTGTAACATTAAAAATATTATTCCCTTTGTGAAATAGGGAATGAATGAACATTAATTTCAGTAAATGGATTTTTAAAGTAAATAGTTTAATTGGTAGCGGGATAAAATAATAAATAAAACCAGATAAATAATAAATTTTCAATTTATTAACAATTAGTAACCGCGAAAAAATTACATACTTACAAAGATATAAAGCTCGGACATACATGAGATTCGATAATTTAAATCAATTTATAGTGTAGTCCATTCCTTATAACTCAACAAGCAGGTAACAATAACAAAAAACAATTACAGAAGTTAGTTATGAAGTTAAACCTTTATTCTGTATTAATAAATATTAACAAATAAAGAATTTTATTATGCCTTCTACTTTAATGTACTTTTAGAAGTAAGCTCATTTTATATTTATCCTAAAAACATCACCTATGTTACGATGGACGGATACAATCAGATTATCATAAGCTATATTATATATTCTTATATAATACTAAATATTACTTGGAATGTAATGGCGATTCGAATAAGATTTATCCATTCAGTGCTTTATTTTATAATAACATAAAAATATGGCATATTGGCTGTTTCATGTAATGACTTGTAGGTACTCAATATTTTCGATTCAACACAAACCTAATTCTCTAGTAAAATTTATTACATTTTTATAATTGCATTCAATTTATTATTCTATCTTCAAAATTACAATCATTCTAAAAAATTCAACTTTCTATAATAATCATCATAAAACCATTTTAAATTACTTAAGTATTAGTTAAAAACAAAGTATCTTTATAAAACAATTCCAAAAGTTGGCAATCAGATAATTATATAATATTGATATATTAGAAATAAAACGGAATTTAGGCATTTTAATACAAAGCATGGATACAATTAAACGATAAAAGTATTAAGCAGCCGTGGCTTGTAAATAACGGCGTAATTCTTCCTGCGTATCGAATATCATGACCGGGAACGGCGAGCCGGGAACATGGCGCCCGGCCCATCGCACCTCCACGCGGTAATCGCCTGGCTCGGTGGGCGAGAACTGGGGACAATAACAATTAATTTAGTTTTTTAAATAAAAAAAATGTGTGCGTGTACACACGTAAGACGTGAAACTTCTTTATAACCTTATTTATCAAAAAATAATTTACTATATGCAACTTGACAGAAATACATCGAATCACGCGTGGTAAGGATAAGAACAAGATGGCGAGTAACGGAAAAATGTCACTCGTAACGAAAAAATGTTACACTAAATTTTTTTCCAACCCCGATATAGAAGTTTCACTTCAATAACAAAATCTAATTTAAGAGGTGTCAAGAGACTAGTTCTATTAGGAGAGAGAGACAGAGACAGACATAGAAACACGCGCACGCCGCACAACTATAGCAAAAACTGTCATTACAACTTTTCGTCTTATTTTTTCCGTCTAGCCCCCTTACGCAACGCGCGATAAGGAACTTTGTTCCAAAAATAATGTTAAATACTAAAAATAAAGCAAAAATGTTGTTTAATACAATATAAAGCAAAAAATGTTGTTATATACGATTTAAAACCAAATCTGGTCGGTCGATTTTAAAAACTTCGATAGAAAGCTACATTTTCAACAAGTAACAACATCGTTTTTAATGTCATGCGCCATGTACCACCAAACTGAAATCAAGGTTTTAATTTATACAATTTGTGAACGTAATTGCTGTTGTTCGATACTATTTTGTTTGTAATTTATCAATTTCAAGGATCTGAAAGATGTTAATCGTCTTGATATGTTATTACGTAGCCTATCTATATCGCTACAAACAAATACATTTATTTATCTTTAATTTTTCCATCAATAATAATAGTTCAAGTAATATGATTGGTATAAATAAAAAAGAGCGTATGTGCCGAGCATACGTATCAGAAGTGTATGATAATCCATGATTTGACCTTGAAATTTTTTTTCTCTCAACGTATCTTTTTGATGTGAAAACTTCTTTAGCGGCGTTGGGTATAAAATCTTAAACTCGCGTCAGGACACGTGGCCTGATCGAAAAAGCGTAAGACGGATGTTTTTGTTTTTTTTTAGCCCTTATACCATGCGTAAGACGGATACCATTCCAAAATATCAAACATGCTGAACGTTAATAATCAAGTTTTCACTTCTGCCGGCACTCCCGGAGTGCAACCCGTTTTTTTTATTATTTCCCAGTCCCTTAGCCACTCACCTTGCACAATATAGTCCTATCCTTCTGGCTTTCCCTCTGCATTTCCACTCGGAAAGCGCCTTTTGGTCCTCTAACTCGTACAGTTAGTTGACCCGCACCCGCTCCTCGTGTGTCACACACGAATCGAGATTGGAATGTCGCTAGTACACCCGCTTCTATACCCGGTCCGTATACTCGGACCTGTGAACAAATTTATCCATACTTAATATTATAAATGCGAAAGTAACTCTGTCTGTCTGTTACACAATCACGCCTGAACTACTAAACCAATTTGCATGAAATTTGGTATAGAGATATTTTGATACCCGAGAAAGGACATAGGCTAATTTTTACCCCGGGTAATAGGATAGGTTTTATCCCGGAAATCCCACGGGAACGGGAACTATGCGGGATTTTCTTTGACTGCGCGGGCGATGCCGCGGGTGGAAAGCTAGTCTTAAATATATTTATTTGGCATTTGAACACATTATTTTACGAAAACATTGGAAAAAACGATGATCCTCCAGGAATATTTACTAGTATTGGAAATATCTTTAATAGTCACATGCCCTTTAAATTAGGTTCGTCGAATAGAAGATTTAATTTACATGGTATATATATATATATATATATATATATATATATATATATATATATAAGAAAGTGATTCATAAATATTTAAAATAACCAAAGACTACGTTTACTTTTGTACTATACCGAAGAATATATTTACATCATTTATACATTTCATCCGATAAGTTAAACAAAATTACATGAGACATGAATAAATTAACTAAAAATATCTCACCTTGGAAGGATCCGGAGCACCAGCCACTTTGAGTATGAACGGCGATCCAGGCACGTGTTCACCCGCAAACTGCACGCTGAGCACGTGTCGGCCCGCTTCAGCTGGTTTCACGTTCAGTGTGAACGTGCCGTCACCGTGTTCGTATAGCTCGCAGTATGCGACCTAGTGGGAGAATATTTTATTTAATGTCGTTTTTGGATGTTTCTTATTAATAAACTATTGGAAAATTAATTAATGAAACGAATACATCAAAACACTCAATAAAGTTGATTCATTAAATTGATATGAGATTAAAAGTATGTATGAACTACAACCTTACGTTGATTTATTTATTTATTCTTCATTGTATACAGAAGTAAATTAAGAATTATTCACTTATGTGATGGTCTTATTTTACTCAAATACTCATGGAAGATGACTTGAAACCTAAAGAAACATAATTATATTCGTCAATATCATCCAACAAGCAATCCATTTCAGCATAACTACACTTCCACACACATACAACACATTGCTTCACACATACAACTTATTAACACACTTAATAACATTATAAAATACACATCCACATCTTCAGACCTTATTAGGTCCAGTACAATGCGCAGTGAGTTCCCCAGGGCCAGCTCTACGCGTGTCTATCCAGGAGCGTATATCCCTCCCCACCACACCGCCCGCGAGCCCCGCCCCGGAGCACACTACTTTGGATGCGTCGCCGCTTTCTGAGCCTGCACTCACTTTCACTGTGAGCGGGCAACCTGTGGAACGAGGATTATGAATAAATCGATTTATTATACACTATTATAGATGGGGAATAAAAATTGCATTTGGCAAGGGCAAATGGCGTAGTGCCCATACATTTGTATAGGTTATTGAGTTTTATAGGAGAACAAAGCCAGACGATGTAGGAGCTCAAAATCGTTTTTAAAGATTTGAATCTTACTGGTATTAAAGTTTAATGGACCTTTTAACAAACGCTGTGAACAAACACACCTAAATCTATGTATCCACATGTCATTGCAATGAAACGCGCAATTTACGACAAATATAACAGGCATATAAAATGTGATTTTTATAAAATTGATAAGGTTTTATTGTATGTATTTTACTAATAACATAACATTAAAATTATTATCAATATCGTAGAGGCAACAATCCCAAAAACTTATGAACGTATGAGATGATGATGAAGATGATATTACTGTAAACAACGACTCACCTTTAACAAGTCGTCCAGCCCACAGCACCCTTAGATGATGGTCTCCCGCCCGTCGAGTTGTATAAGTAGCCCGCCATAGTCCAGGTCCAGCAGCTGTAAGCGCTACGGGTATTGTTTCACCGTCTGGCGACGATAGCGATGCTTCTGGAGCACCTGGACCTGCTGCGCTACCATCTGATGAAAAAATGCATAATATTTAAAAAACGGAGCACGAATAATGCAATACAAATTGAGTGGATTTAGCAGCATATGTTTGTAAAACAATTTATTATTTGAAACCACATTAGTTTATTTTATAGCATAAAATAAAAATCCATGAACATGCGAAACTTATATGTTTATAAACATTTTAAGTAAATTTTTTAACCTCTGTGAGAGGGATTAATAAGTGTTTTTTTTTATCATTATTTCGAGTAATATTTTTACTCAACACAACTACATCTATTTATTTAACAAAAAAAGTAAACAATTTTAATCCAATAATTCTATTTTTCACTCACCAACAGTAAAAACAGCCGGTGTGTGCGGTGCGGCATGCGCCAGGCCCCTGCCAGCTAACGTCACTCGATCAGCAGTATTCCCAGAGGCCACGAGGGCCCTCCGCGGGGCCCCGGCGACGAGGGCCCCGTTGTAAGTCAGCTCTAGTTCCTGTTCGCCGCTCACGCCCTCTGGCGCCGCTAGCGTTACTACCGCTCGACCTGATACTGTTTCTACACCTGTGGAAATGATACCTATTAAGTTGACACTCTCCAATGTAGCGTGAACTTTAACTTTTGAATGCAAAAATATTCTACACGATAACACTATTGTTTCTGCATGCATTTTATTGTGGGACGGGGCAAAATTTCTGTTCAAATGGTCAAAATACAAACTTGAATGTGAAAAAAAAATAGAACGAATATGAAATTAGTATATTTTCCAATTATGATTTAAGATATAAATGATCTTTACTGAACTATTTAACTAGATTTTAAGGGAGATGTTTTATAATATTGCTATTACTACAATAGAATAATTTAAAACTAACGTTGATGCCTTCCAGCGAGTAAACACTCCAATGTCCCGGGTCCTGCATTACTGGTGTCCAACACGAGTTTTGAAGGCGCTCGAACTCTTCCCGAATTGTCTGTACCCCATCCACCTACTGCTACTATGGCTGATGTGTCTATTACCTAAAAAATTAAAGGTTTTAATAAACACATTTTTTGACGGAAGGTAAAAATTTTACCAAATTAATCCGAACGAATAATGAAAAATAATATAAAAGAAAGTTTATTATCCAGTATTCAGAGTCGGTTACTGTTCTTGACAAGTTTTAGAAGCTATTATAGCATCTAAAACACCGATTGTACAGAAGGTTTCATTACTAGAAGATCTATTACGCATTCGTTTATCAGCGCTGTGTTATATTTATAACTTACTTTAACCGAAAACGGGCTTCCAGGCAAAGGTCCAGACGGCACAAATATCCTCACTTCATATTGTCCCACTACTAACGGTATGTAGGCACACAACCATTCCTTTGGCGCGCCCGCTACCACGCGACATTCGAGTAGACCGTTATCAGAATCCTCTTCTTTACCATCGTTCAATCTTTCCACCTAAAAAAAGTTATTTTATATGTATGGTGCAAATCACTATTAAATATGACTATGCTTTTTATAAACGAAACATTGAATATTCAGACCATAACCAAAAGGAAACATATTCAGTTGATATATTATGTTTGTTCTTTCTTACATGTTTTTAAACAAAAAATAAAAATAAAAAATAATTTAAAAATATTAAACAGATAGATGGAAGATTTATTTTCTCTCTCAAAAATATACCAAACGTAATGGCCGAGTTACTTCTCGTAATACATTTTTCCTAAAAAGTAATTTATTTTTCAACGGCGTCTCTCTAACGATTAGAATATCTTACCTGCACAGTGGGCGGCGTGTTATCCACACAGTGTATAGTGAAAGCGGCCTCTTTGCCGACGTGCGCATGCGCAAGTCCTGTACCCGCACAACGCGCAGCTATACTAGCCCGTGCGCTTAGTACACCCAGAGAAATAGGACTACCGGGAATGCTAGCACCTGATAAATATAATCACATTTAATTTCATGTCAGTTATCATGTGTAAAAATTAAGTGTGGCTTAACCCATTGACCACCGAGCGGCCCGATCGGGCCGAGACACAATAGATTTTCTATTGTGTCTGTGATCCGAGGACTGACGGATTAAGGCCAATCTTTTTGGGAGTAATAACCTATCTTGTTATTTTTCTATCTTCATATTGCATTTATAAATGCTCATATGAAATTAAAATCAATCTGATGCCATGACTACTCTTTTAATAAATATACACAGAAAACTTACCTCCATAAGTAACGTAAATCCTGTAATGTGCGGGCATGGTGGGTCGCAAGCGCACTTTGTACAAGTGCCCGTCCTCTCGAATATCAACGGGCAAACGAACACGCCGTTCGCCCATCGCTTCACAAAGTACATCTAATTCACCCACACCGGCGTCTTTTGTGTCCACTGTGAAATAATATAAAATATGTATATGTATAAGCTTACAGTAAACACGATAAAAATTTTTTGGCTTGGGTTTTTTATTATCTGTATGAAAATAGAAAAATATCGTTTTTATTAAATAGTTTTTTACATGTTTTTTCTACGAGGTCCTAAACTAGATGAACAGCTCAGAACACATAAATAGGTAGGTATTTAGAATCTTACTGTATTTTCTTATAACATTTATGCAATGGAACAGATGTGAAAAGTATCTGATTTAATACAAACTAACACGAATTTAAATTCGACATTTTAATCACAAAACAATATTAACTTACCGGTAAAGTTGATAGGAGTATGAGCGATGAGATTTCCAGTTGGAAGACCAGAGAGTATTACTTTGTTCGGATCGAATGATTCACAAGTGTACGGGCTGCCTGTTATCGGTTTGGAAAGATGGAGTACCTCTGTAAATAAAAATAAATAATCAATAAAAATTACATTGATCACTGTATTTAATTACTGCAAAGTCCTGATAAGTTGTTAAGTTCCGTTAAATGACAAAATATAATGACAAAAAAAATATCAATAAGGCTATAAAAGACTATTAACAAGAGGAGAAACATGCCTTGACAATTATAATTATCTGTAGTGTGGAATTTTCATCTATTGATCTTCTATAGTCTATACAATAACGCATCATTATAATTTTTTCATTTCCTCAATTATTACCTACCAAAAGAAATTAAAACCTTACCAATAGTACTCTGTCCAACATCAGTGATAGTAAACTCAGCTTGTAACAGCCCCGACTTGGTCTGATAGCAGCGTACTGGCAGTGCTCTTGCTCCAGGCCCCGATACCACTACATCGAACTCACGCGCCGCTCGACCAAGCGTGTCGATACTGAACGAGGATACGCGGCTCACTTGCGCTTGGTACAGGCCAAGACCTGATGCTGATACCTGGGAGCAATAATTTAATGAAAATGGAATTCAAGAAATATTAAATTTTTCTATAATTATTTAAATATTAATAATTTAAATTTAAATTATTCAACAGACATTAAATGTTGTTAAAATACTACTATCAAATTTCCAACAAAGACCACTATATTTTATGTAACAAAATTCATAAACTCAGATAAAATATTAATTTTGAGTACACCTAGAATATTATGGCCGAAGTAATTTAAATGTTGTAAATTTTGTATTTTTTTATAACCATAAAAAATTCTAGCATATAGGAATTTATACATGTATTTGTCATAATTATAGAATTTATATAAAAATTCCTTTCATTCCATTCCAAAATTCTATCCAACTATCCTACTACTATTATAAAGGCGAAAGTTTGTAAGTATGGATGTATGGATGTTTGTTACTCTTTCACGTAAAAACTACTGAATGGATTTGAATGAATTTTTACCACAATATAGCTTATACATCAGAATAACACATAGGATAGGTTTTATCCCGGAAATCCCACGGGAACGGGAACTATGCGGGTTTTTCTTTGAAAACGCAGGCGAAGCCGCGGGTGGAAAGCTAGTGTAGCTATAAACAAGTACCTCTTGTCCATGATGTGCCGGTAGCACATCAACAACGAGCGGCTCCCTTGCCACCGGAGTGCCGCTCCACAGTAGTGCAATCCTGTGAGGAGCAGCTCTCGCGGGATGCCACACGAGGTCCGTACGAGAACCACCCCGCCGCCGCACTGAGTGCGGTACTGTACGTCCTCCGCTTGATACTCGTGCTGAGAGACGACCACCGCCGGCGCCGCTTGTGCTCACTGGATAAAAGACGGATATAACATATTATAGGAGTTAAATGAATAGTCTGTCGAAGGATCAATATATCTGATGTATATTCATACATGTATGTGAACTAATCCTAAAAAAAGCATTCAGAACAAATTTCTTGCTGATAACAGCCGTACTATATGTAGTAGTAAACCGTAACTTTATAGTAACGGTTTACTACCCACCAATGCTAGTAAAAATAACATGTAATTAAAATATTGCTTTGTTTAATAAGTTATAGGCTGGTTAATAAATTATTTTAACTTTTCTAAGATCTGTTCAAATTCCTTCAAAATTGCTTATTTTACAAAAAACATGCGCGTATAACGTGAATTCCATATATAACAAAAATATCGAATAAACATCACATTAATTCATACCTGTGATTATAGCAGGTCTATGTGCAACTGCTTCTCCAATAGATAATACTTTAACTGCCGAAGGATCTAGAGCCTCCACCTCAGCGACGGGTCCTCTGGCACTCCGTACCACATATCTGCCCACTCTGGTCACGGGGAAGGTTAATAGACCCATATCTTCCAAGTTCGCATCTGATACTCTTGTACCAGTTGGTGATAGCACTTCCACGTCAGATAGGTTCTCGTCAATTTCTATTGTTGCTGTAGTTCCTACAGGACAAAACAAAAAAAGAGATGTAGAAAAACACCATAAAGCTCATAAATAAATTTTCTTTGTAAAATTTTAGTAGCGTTCTAAAGTTTCTGTAACAGTGCATTTAGATCAAACGAGCATAGAGCTAGAGCAAGAGTATTCTTTCGTGATTTTTTAGTGTAAACGAAAACTTGTATTCAGTGTTGTTCAGTATTAGAACATTGCATATAACGTTTCAAACGCACTAAGAACAAGGAAAGAATGCTCTACGCCTGTTTACAGTAAAATAATTTTACATACTGGGGTTCAAATGAGCATTCGCTCGTTTGATGTAAATGCACCGTAAGAGACATAAAACATTAAAATAAATGAGGTTTAATTATAAAGGAACATACCAATTTGCACATAAGTATGTGGTTCGTTAACTCTGCACACAAATGGGCTTCCAGGCACGGGCTGTTCGTTGAATGTGACCGAAACACGATGAGCTTCCCGTGATACGGGTATAAATGTTACGTCATATAAACCGCGGGCTACTGCTACTACCTGAAATAATTAAAATTTCATATCAATACTTCGACGACTCTCATAAAAATAATTATAATACAGGCATGTTTCCGCAAATCGATGGTAGGCGCCTATTTTGCGTGAACGACTTTTATCATTTATTAATCAGCAAATATTTTGATTTTGTATCGAGGATTACTTATAGAAAGATGTGATAAAATTTAATTTTAATTCAAATCAAATATTTAATTAATACATAGAATAGAATATTACAATTTTTTTTAAGTTTTTTGATCATTAACCTCAGCTTTAACAGTGGTGGATGGAGTAGAAACCACTAGTTCAAGTGTTCCTTCACCAGCGCCAGCCGCATCAACACTGAACGTGACCGGCTTCCCCACTTCCACTCCGCGTTCTTCGTCTGCGCTCTCATCTAGATTCAAACCTTCGAGCGTGCCTTCTAATTCTGTGGAATGTTAAGAATATTGTGAAATATTTCAAGCTTATATTTAACGTTTACACTGGCTGCATTTTTCTTTGATTACATATATTTTAACTAATAATTTAAAAAATATGAGCTGAGAAGATTAATTAAAAATATCAACATAAAATGCATGTCTGATGCAATACTATAAAACCCAATTTTACTTCTATTTTAATTCTTTCACTATTAGAAAGTTACATAAAGGTAGGCTATATTTTTTTAGCTAATTAAGATAAGCAATGATCTAACAAAACGATATCATATATATTATTGTGTGCCTGTCGTAACAAGGTTACGTTATTTAATTTTGTTAAACTGTCAAATGTTGCCTATTAATATAACTCTACTATAATTTTCCGTCTACATGTTCGTTACAACTAACCTCCAGCGCCCAGTCCAGTAACACGCACACATCTCACATCATACACGTTGCACACAAACGGCGAGCCGGGCACGTGCCGGCCCGCGCACTGCACGTGCACGCTGTGCCGCCCCACCGCGTCGGGCGTGTATGTGCACGTGTAGCGACCCTCGCCCAGCGGCCGCGTGTTCGTACGCACACTGCTACCGCCCGGACCGGTCACGGATATTGTTGGCTCGCATGCTGTACATAAAGTAATGATAATTACAATAATTAAAAAAAAAAGACGGGTTGCACTCCGGGAGTGCCGGCAGAAGTGAAAACTTGAGTATTAACGTTGAGCATGTTTGATATTTTGGAATGGTATCCGTCTTACGCTTTTTCGATCAGGTCACGTGTCCTGACGCGAGTTTAAGATTTTATACGCATTACAGAAAAAGTGCTCAACGCCGCTAAAGAAGTTTTCACTTCACAAACTGTACACGAAGATAACGTCAAATATGATGTAAAAAGAACAAATTCATCTGTTTGTTTAATATTTTTTCATGACAAAATTGAATAAGGTATTCTTTATTTTAAATAACCATAAAATAATATTGGGATACCGTCTGAAATACGCAGTTTAAAACTATTAACAGATTTAAAACCACTAATTATTTTGTGAATTCTCTCAGCCATAATACCAACTCAACTGCTGTATTCAACGAAATAAACTATTTGTAAACATAATCTGCTACAAACACCAATGAATTATTGTTTGTTGATTTAGTTTCTGGTAAATAAACGTAATATCTCATTTGTAACCAACTAACCACAAACAACAGTATTATTGCAGCTACTGCAGAATACTGTTAGCTTTATTTCTTTTAACTTTCGTTCAACATAAAAAATTAAGTTTATAGAAATACTAAAATATTATAATGTTTCCAGTTTCACATTTCATTCAATCATGTTAAGAACTACCTACAATTGAATTTAAAACAAATAAGAATAATACCATAAAAAGTTAAAAGAAGTATAAGAATAATTTCCACCACATTTAAAAAACTGAAGGTCACTTACAATGGAATCCAGTAAGGTTTATTTCCGCGGATTCTCCTCTGGCCGCAGAAGACAACCCTGGTCCAGTGGCTCTCGCATCAGGGGCGGCTGCTGGGGCTGATACCATGCAAGTAAAGGGTGAACCGGGTACTGCGTGTCCATTGAAACGAACTGATAATGTATGAGGAGCTGCTTCCGTTGGTTTGAAGTTTACCTGTAATTATTAGAACCTGTTAGTGGGATAATTTGGGCAAAAAAATAAAATAAAGACATGTTTGAGGAAATGAAAACTAGCATGTTCTGTGAGTAAATAAATGTGTATCTTACTTTGAATCGAGCGTTTCCTTCACTCTGAACGTAATTGGGCACATTTCTGCCATTTACGGCTACAATGATTTCCAAATTTCCGGCCCCTGTAAAGAATAATATCATTACAAAAAATGCACAAATACTATAATCATTTTACTTCATAAATATTTTAACCCTGCCCTTAGTTTTTATACTGTATTTTTTTCCATTTTCTTACCAGCATGAGATGCGTTTATCGTGAAGGAAACAGGTCGACCGACTACGCCAGGCGATATATCAGTAACGGAAACTCGAGCTGCGCTATACGCTTTCACCAAGAATGGACTGCCTTCGACGTGACCACCCATGGCTCCTGCGCGAACCTAGAACAGTTTTAGTTATTTTTTATGAATGCCAGCTTCCTAATATTTTAAACATTTAATGAAATAAGTAAGTTTATTAAAATCGGTAAATCTTTGTAACCACATTTCTTGCCAAAAAATAATTTGAATTTGTTCATTTAAAAATAAATACCATAGATTTAATTCCTTGTATGTTTTTTTTGTGGAGCGCCTTGTCGTAAGCGAGTTCACCACCCATATTCATCTAGAAGGGCTTCTACAGATGCGTTGCCGATTTTTTGAGATTGTGAACGTAAGTAATTTGGTAATGTAATCAATGTACTTAACTAATTTTGAAAATGAATTCACCTCATCTCTCTGAAATTGGTAATTTTTGTATATTTTTATAAAAAATTGAATTACCTCTATACTATGATCCCCTACGTCGACTGGAATGAATGATATTGTATACCGTTTGCTTGCTTCGTTTTCGCCCACCGTTTCATCGGCAGATACCTAGAAAATATAAAAATAATGCATTTTTATACAGGAATCTCTTTAGAAATAATGCTGTTTGTATGATTTTTAATTAACTTAATTTCTACCTTCGACTTCGCTCGATAGTTTTAAAAATGTCGGAGTTTCATATACTCCTTTTTATTTCTACTTGAAAAAGATTTTTTTTTGTATAGGCTAGCTGTGAAGACCTTTTACCTGTACTGGTACTGGTCGTCTAGCCGGACCCAGCACTTCAACATGCGGTGATGTCGGCGAGTCTACACTGAAGGTATACGCGTCACCCACTGACACTTTATCTGGGGACTCCCCTGAACCTGCACCTATTACACGCGCTGGCGCTGATACGTGGCAAACGAATGGACTTCCTGTGGGGATAGCAAAATTATAATTAGGTGTCCTCAATTTGTGAGACTGTGCTATAGGCAGTAAAAGTTTGTAGGCAGTTTGTACAAGAATTTTAGAGAGATAATACTGTTGATCAATCAATTAAGAATCATACAATCCAGTTTGTTGATTCGTTTCGTTATAATTTCGTTACTAGAACTATGATAATAATTTCGCAACACTTTCCAAAGTAAAATCAATCCAATATCACTAATAATTACTACAATCTAAACATTACAAAAAAATGAGGCAATTCAGTACAAAATTAACCTATAAATATAAATTATAACAAATATTACCCGGCACATGGTCCCCATTAAACCTCAGCTCCACGGTATGCGGTCGCGGGTCCCGCGGCGTGAAGCTGATCGCGTACGTGTGCGCGCCCTGCGCCGCGGCTGCGGTGGGCACGCGGCCCCCGTTCACTGTCACTTCGAGGTTACCCGGACCCGCGGCCATTGTTTCCACTGAAAATACGATTTTGAAGTGAAAACTTCTTTAGCGGCGTTGAGCACTTTTTCTGTAATGGGTATAAAATCTTAAACTCGCGTCAGGACACGTGACCTGATCGAAAAAGCGTAAGACGGATGGATATCAAACATGCTCAACGTTAATAATCAAGTTTTCCCTTCTGCCGGCACTCCCGGAGTGCAACCCGTCTTTTTTTTATAGGAGAATTGACAGAGCATATGGATCGCCTGGTGGTAAACAATTCCACGTATGACCTACAGACCTACAGTCCGAAGATGTGTCTGACTTTTTAAGGTGAAGATTTGGTATTGGTATATAGCTCATTAATTGACTGGATGGTATTTTTAATCAAGAGGAGGCAACTAAACTCGAGTTACCTCACTGTTAAAAAGTCATTTGTTAGTGTTAAGTAGAACAGTTTGGTTTCGAAATATTGAAAGACTGCTTGTTCAGTTTGAATTTAACGCGCTAATGAGAAAGCAACCAAATATGGACAACTAAAAGCAATTGTAAATTTGTTAATTAAATCTTATTCGGAATTTTGAAATCTGTTTCAAAATAATTTATAGAAATATTTCATTTCATTTACGACACAAATCATAAACGGTACTATTAAATAACACTATGTTCTTATATGTATTTAACATTTGCGAGATTTACAGCTTAACAGATCCAGTTCGCTTCACCGGGGCGATCGTCCGATGATGTAAGCTATAAGGATTCTTGCACTTCCAGCCGTAATCGCATAAGCGCATTAAAGTATTGTACTATGCAAGTTGAAATGGGAAATACAAGTAATACTTTATATTTCACACTTTTAATTTTATTTACAGGTAGTATAAAAAGTAACACATTTCAATTTAAAAAATAGTACGCATACAAATATATTTAAAAAAAGTTAAATTTTTGTAAAACTTACCCAAAAACGTAACGGGCTTTCCAACTGTTCCGTGGGCAACATCTTTAACTCTTATAGCCGTCACATCGTACACCTATAAAAAAAATATTATAACAATTATTGTCTTAAATGCTTAAAAAAAACGGATTGAAATGATTCTATGACAACTTTCCGGGCGTTTAATTTGCAACAAATAATGAGAGCGATTCTACCCAGGAATATTTAAATCTCAACATTTATTTATTCGCAATTAATTGTATTACTTACTTTAATAAAAGAGTCTACATGACCTTGAGATTTAAACATTGAAAATAGAGTACACACAAGAATATTCACTTATTCACAATTAATTACATTTAAACAATTTAATTAAAAAACACCACATCACAAAAAGCACCGTACCTTCAAATGAAACGGGCTAGCGGGTATCGGCTGCGAGTCGACTAGCACGTTCAAGCGGTGCTCCCCCACCGCCCGCGGCACGAACTCCGCGCGGAACGTGCCCGCGCCCGCCGCCGACACCGCGGCCGGGA
>CAJQZN010037520.1:0-13756 GCA_907164685.1 Colias eurytheme | reverse complement strand
TTAACCCGGCGTCATTGTGGCTACTAAACAGAACTTGGTCGTTGTGGCCGGGTAAATTTTACCCATGTACATTATTGTGCACTGAATCAAGCTTATGTCAATATTAGTTTTCTATAATAGGGAAATAGGTAGTTAAATACATAATTAATAAAAATCAAACATTTATTTATCATAAAATGAGCATATTAAATCAAATTAAATCTTTTTATTCTGCGATAATTTTTTTAGAACATAACTTAAAACGTTTATTCGAAAACATAACATAATAGATATTTAGAGACAAAACATAAAATTTTCTTTAGAACATAAACCTGAAATCATGAACTATATAAAACAAAGCTTATTTACTAATAATATACCGACTTATTCGCTATCGAGATCAACGCAGCGTTTTCTGACCTTGTGCGGACGTTGGTCCGAGGTGGTGGAGACCATTTGGTGGAATTGTCTTTACCAATATAAAACTGCTGGTTACTTGTTGAAACAATTACTTCTTGCTTATCATTGCTGCATTCCTGTTCCGTATCACTGCCTTGACTTCGCTCTGAAATATGGTCGATTTCACCCTCGTCTTCTGAACTGCACTGTTCATTTTCACTGGCGTCAGCTTGTTCAAACAAGGCTAGGAGTCGACGTTGTTCGCTTTCGTAAGACATGGTTCATAAAATTGTGCAAAACAATATGCAATTTATCAATAAACAATAAAAAACAACAAACACGCTGTCTTTATAAATGTTACGTGACCATTGTGGCCGGGTATAACTTACCCGCGCGCTCTTTACACATGTCTACACTACGAGGTAGCCGAAGCAACACAAAATAGAGAAGAGAATATGCAAACAGAGGTCAACGACCGCAGCTACTGTAACGGACAAAAGACGTGCGCATTTTGTTTTAAAATTATGACAGTTTTAAAATGCGTCGGGTATTAGATACCCAGCAACAATGACGCCGGGTTAAAAATATTCATATTTATACAAAAGCCGTTTCTAATAATTTATGCGATTAAAATGAATTATAAGATACAAATAAAATTCAGGAAATATGGAGCATATTTCGAAAATCCTTTACTTTTTATAGCTCTATAAATAACAAAGGCAAAAGAAAATTGAATTGTATTGAGCCTAATGCTAAGAATTATGATAGCGTTTCTTTGAGAGATAAAGAAAGCGAACCCATAATTTTATACGATTTTGAATACGTAATTACGCAATTTGTATACTTTAAAGGCTATTGTTATTGTGTGAGACTTCAGAAATAAAAAGTAAAAGCAATAAAGTATAGAGAATAATCTGATTTTATTTATTTGTATATTCTTGTTTTGTTTTGAAGTAATTTTTATATAAGAATTGTCTGTTCGAACTTCTCATTCTAACAACACCTGCGTTCCACTGCGCGTATCGCGACGAAACATACATTTGATAAAGCATTGAAATACGAAACAAGGATTTATATAGATATCATCGCCATATATTGTGAAGGAAACAGTATTAAATATACAGGGTGTCCCACCATTGGTTGAATAAGTCTAATGAGACTTGGTTTTGCAAACGCTGATTATGTAAAAATGGACATAACATTCAAGGCGCACTTACTTTTTTCTATTAACTATGCGAGGACTCTAATATAATTTAGGAGAAGAGTTTGTGTGTTTGTTTGTTATTTGTTATAATAAAATAAACAATATAAATTAATATCATTATTAGAAGATTGATATGTAATTTAATTACAAGCAACATTTTCTATAAAAACTTTAATAACACCGTATTAATCTCAGACTTCAATAAAGTTAATATACGAGATGGTTCAAAGTTAACTTAATAGCTCAGATTGCACTATCGTAATACTTCTTTAATAAAATTTTATGAAAATTAATACTGGGCTAATTACATTTTTCTTATAAAATTAATTTTTATGTTTAACATCCTATTTATTTTAGTCATGAAATATTCTGGCAACCTTTTTTATGTGGAACCTTTAAAAACACTATACAATGAATTTAAAATAGTATCCACTATTGCTGTAAACACTGCACTTGTAAATAGCGGCCACAGTGTTGCCAAAATTCACCAACCTCCTGCACGGCTTCGCGAATTAATCAGGAAAATTACCCCCAAGTAAAAAGTACAACACCAACGTACGCCAATTATATTTGCCAAATAGCGGCAAATTGGCCATTTGTGGCGAATAATTTCTTCCGCTTGCATATTAAATGTTACTTTTTTTGGACGAAACCACGATAAATAACTTGTCGGTTAGCTTAAGCCATTTTGTATGTAATTAATGCTAATTGCGACTGTTCTGATCACTCTTTTACAGGAAATTTGGCTGAGTTTTTAGTCCTTCGAGGATGCTTCGCTAATCGTAATGGATAAAGAAATAATTAGTTAAATTGAGATTTGTTAAAATGTTGGAATTCGAAGAGAGTTATGTGAGGTTTTAGCTACTAACTGTATCCAAATCTTCCATCCAATCCATCCAAGTCCATCTCCAATCCAAGTCTTAATAATAATAATTAAACTTTTAACAATATTTTTTAACAATGATTGTAAGAAAATGAATGTGAAATAAATCTAATTTCAAAGCATTAGGATCGACAATATAATATATCGTGTCTCGATATTTTATTCAATAATAACCGACCCTGTGACATAAATTTTGTGTAGAATATTTGTTGTATGGAAATTCGAGACGAAACTTATCTTTTATATTGGATTGAACAATGTACATGAAAGGTTTAAATTTTAAATTCTTTTTCTTATTACTCAGTTAAAATGGAAAATACTTTATTCTTAGTTATTAAATGACTTATATATTTTCAATAAACTTTTAAATATTGATTTGCTCATTTAACCAGTACACAGACGTACGTACTGCAAACAAGGCGAAAGAAAATAAACAGAGATCATATTACCGTTCAAAGAACATCGGAATATAATTTTCACGATATCGCTAGTCAATTAAATTGAAACTCAAGTTCTGGTGTAATTAGTGAAGGCAGCGCTTCAATAGCACTCCGAACATCTTCAAATATCTTGTTAGTATAATTTTGTTGGAAAAATGCATCGCTATTTTTACTATGGCGCGTATTAATCAGTCGAGTGGAATTGAAGCTTTAATACTGGGGTAATAGTGGAGGGATCTGTCCTCAAGGGGACATGGGACTAAACTGCTTTAATTATTTGCTTAGTCACGTAGTGTTGGTGGCAAAATTCATTATAAATATTGATATATTTTTTCAATCCTTTTAGCATGTAGGTTGTTAGATTAAGTAGATTGTAAGTACATAAATTGTTAATTTTAATATTGCCTACCTGCTAATAAAGAGTTCATTATTTATTTGTTATTTATTTATATAAAAACAAATACAATTATGAAAGATGGATAAGATGTAGTTGAATACCAATTTATGCAGAATTTTACGAAATGTGTAATTGATTCTGTGATTCTGTTTTTTTACGTAATGAATTGAAACCGACGTTTCCCATGAGGATCCGACATAGTTAAAAGGGTCGCCTGAGTTAAGGAAAGAGGTCGAAAGAATTTTGATTTCTGCGACTTGATTATTTTGTGTTTTCCGTTATCATAAATAGGTAGGAAAATAGTTTTAATTTTAACAGATTTTGATCGTAACGATTCCCGGAAGTGATAGGAAAATTTTCGTAAATCTTTAATTGCAGTTTAAATTATTTTCAAAAAATAATAGAATGTTTCCCGTCAGATTTTTTTCGTATCATTAAGAGTGCTTCGGATACGGATTCGGATTCGGATACGGGATTCCATTATAAAACATATGTTTTTAATTATTACGAATTTAAAGTATCTGCTCACAATGTATTATCACAATTTATTACAATACAGTCAGTACAGTTATTGTATTTACAATACAGTCGTTATAAAAAACGGAGTTAATTGTAAAACCGAGACTAACCGAAGCCTAAAATATAATAACAAAAGGTATCAAATAACTCCAACACTGAAGCGTAATTTCTTAAGTATTCTTAATTGTGGTATTGATAGCGCTTTAGCGTATAATCTTGAGCTGGTATTAATGCCTTAATCTAGGTGATTACAATGAATTAATTGTACATACTTAATGCTCATTAACTATTTAAATGGAAAAGTTACGAGGCTTAACGGAGATTTATTCCTCGGAAGTTTTGGAGATCGATTCTGTTCGTGTTTGTTGATAAATTCAGTCTATTCATTTATTTAACTAGACTTGTTATGAATCTTCATAATGCATGTGATTTATTTATTATGGGTTCGAAAGTTATTACAGAGAGGAGCCGGTAACTCAGAAGTTCATCATATAAATTGTATTATATTTTAATATCATGGTAAATAACGTATTCTTCCATTTACATTATAAACTAGCGGTCCGCCCCGGCTTCGCCCGTGGTACATATTTACGTTTTCTCTGCATAAGAACCATCCTCGTACTTCAAGGAATATAATAAAAAAAGAATTATCGAAATCGGTTTAGCCGTTCTCGAGTTATGCGCTTACCAACACATTTTGCGATTCATTTTTATATATAAGATAACAGCGTAGAGCCATCATTAGTACTGATGTCATTTTCGGTATAATAATAATGTAGTGATAGAAATTACACGCGAGACTGGGTTAATTATTAGTTTGAAATGTAATTAGAGTGTACTGCGATTCTACACAGCTACCTAATTGATTAACAAATCGCAGCAAGTAAACGACTATTAGCAAAGTGAAGGTAGTTGGGTCAAACGTCGTATAAACAACGTCCGAGCCCCTAGGCACGATCCGTACGATTGCGCCACGAGTCAAAGGAATTAGGAAAGTGGCAATTTATAGTATTCGACAGGTAAGCATGTTCTGACAGGTGACAGTGACAGCTATATTGACAACTACACTCACCGGCACGGAATCTTGGCCACTTACAAATTTGCCGATAAAAAAAGTTTGAAGTGTTTTTCACGGTTTTTTTGTATGCAGATATGTTAACTTATTATTTGTTTAATTTTATGGTAAGAAATCATTAAGTTTGAGAATTATCTTTTACCACTTTTTAAGAGTTACTCGAAATTTGTGATTTGTGCGGTTAAGCCGAAGTTACGAATTGTTCGTTTTAAACTTTTTTCGATAACGTTTATGCCGTTTTAAGATATTGTTATTATTGTACTATAGTCAATGATCATAACAAACAATAAAAATTGCCGTTAACATCTGAACAACCTGCTCAGGCCATCACAATGTTAGACCAATGACTGCCGCAACATAAAGTACCTAATGTACAGTACGTACCACGTTCAGCGATGCACTGTGCATGGAGAAGATACCAGGAGACTGGCAGCTCCACGTGCAGACCAGAAAATGAAGGTGTGAGGTGCACATCAGCTCGAGAAGACCCGTTTATTGTTCAAGAGATACTCAAAAATGGCTTTCTGACAGTTTATGAGATACGCCACCGGCTCTAAAACACCAGGATAATAAATGTGAGTGAGCAATCGATGAGAAGACTAATGAAGAAAGTTAATTTGAAGGTTTGCAGACCAGCATGCCGTCCAGAACTCCTCAGACATCACAGAGAAGCATGTCTTCGTTTTGCACGAGAATATGAAAACTGGACCCACAGCCAGTGCGCTCGTGAAGTGTTCACAGATGACTGCTAAGGCACTTTACGAGCTTCTGATAGCCAAGAGTCAGTATAGAGAAGACGAGAAGAGAGGTTTTCACCCATCACCACACTCAAACTGCCATTTTTCATGGAGGGTCAAAAATGGTATGGGGAGGTATAAGTTCCGATGCTCGCATGGAGTTAGTTATCGTAGATAATGGCTTAAATTTGATCAGGTACATCGAGGAAATTCTCCAGAAACATGTTCAGCCCTATTACAGGTTTATCAGTGAAGAAAATTTGCTACTAATACACTATAACGCACGTCCGTGTGTCGTAGGATGCGTATAAGAGTACCTTCAAGAGGTTATTGTTGAAAAATTGGAGTTGCCAGCTCGTAGCCCGGATCTTAATCCAATAGAACACATCTGGGACATGCTTAAAAGAAACATAAAGTTCGATTTCAAACCAGCACCAATGTTAGATGAGCTTAGAAATACAGCTGGGGCCGTTTGGTACACTATAGCTCAAGTGGACATCAAAAATGTCTTCTAGAGAATGCCAGACTGGATGCAAACAGTGTTTAAGGCAAGAGAAGGAAACACCCTATATTAAAAAGTTCAATTTTTTTTTATGGAAACGTTCTTTCTAATTTTAATGCATTTTTTAAGAAATCATTTAAATTTCACAGGAAAAGCGTAAATTCTTGTTTAATTCATATCTACGCGGTAGTACTTCTTATAAACTTCCAATGATTACTAAAAGTTAGTAAAAACATTAAAGAAACTAATTTTGATTAAATTTTTATTGAATTTTGTAGTAGAAAATAAATAGTGTTATTTTACGCAAAAATTTGCAGTGGCCAAGATTCCGTGCCGGTGAGTGTATTCATCCACAAAAATATTAAATCAAAAGTTACGTCTAACAGTAGCTTAATGTTTAATTATAGGTAAATCAAGTTTACCTATAATATGATATTGCCATACAGATTTTTACATGAAAATTGAATTATTTAATCGAACAAATATATTATTTTTATTTTTTTTTATATAGGTACTTCATTACTTTAACTTATTATTATATTGCTAAGCCGATTGTTACAAAAAGGAAATTATTTGCAATAAACTATCGATATAATACCATAAAGTCATCTCATATAATTCTCAAATAAAACAAAAACAAACTTTTATAACGACAACATGTCTGTTTCAAACACGAATTGTGGTAACTTTTATTGGCTCTATATCTATTATTGGGAATGCGTTCCACCTCACAAGTGAAGATATTTATAGCGATATCAATGATTATTATGGCATATTTTAATCATCAGGTCCTATTATAATATCGTTGTATTTTTTATGTTTATGTTTAATTAATTTAAGATAATGATTTCTACGTATTAAATTTTATATTTATGGTGAATAAATGATTATGATTATGATTATGATGAAGTCTAATTGAATAAATAAATGTTAAAAAAAATATGCAAATTCTAAAACTATTCTGTGTCTCTGTCTGTCTGTTACTCTTTCTAGTCGAAACTGGATCAATTCTCATGAAATTTTGGAACAGAGACATTTACTTAGCTAGTTTTATTTTTTAAGATACAATTTCTACTTTCAACACGAAAGTTTATGTATAGCTTCATATACATATTTTATCTTTACCTGGATCACAATTATTTTCCTTCCTTCATCTCAAGTCTTTTGGGTCCGCAAGAATGGGAGTTGGGTTGTCAGTAAATAGCTTGTTTTAGAGGAACATCGAATTTCTTAACTATTTCATTGGATTTCGCGCAATAAAAACTTTTCTGATGAAACCTTTTGTTGACGATATGGGATACGGTTGGGCTTTAATATGTTGTTTTGTTACTTCTTAGTTGTTGATTAATTAGTTACAGAATAGATAATATAATTCTATAATCTACAGGTTCCAGTTTATAAAGCGGCTCGACGGAACACAGTGGGGTTTTAGTCGGTAAGAATCCGACATAACCCACGGCTCCTTCCCCGGGGGCCGTGGGTATCTTTGGAAGATTTCCCCACTATATAAAAAAAAAGGTTCCAGTTTATTAATAGGTTTAGTATAAAACATTGTGTACGTAAGAGATAACAGTTCTCTTTAAGATTTTATTAGATTTTGTATCAGTATTTACTATTTAGTTACCTTAATAAAAAATCCATAAACTCAGCTTATTTTGAAAGAATAACTGCTTAACAAAGTTTTAAATACATTCCTGTCTTGTGCATTAAAAATTGAAAAGATACATTTTGGTATATGTTTTACCGATTATAATACCATAACAGGTATATTATGATAATATTATACTGTTAAATTATACCCAAAAAAACCCTTATCTCATATACACGAAGGCGTAAATCGTTTATACCACGAAAACTTTTATCCTGACCACTTTAATAAGTTAAAGGTATTCCACACCCACGTCAAGTGGTGCCCGTTCAAGAAAAAGTTAAGTTTTCAACCCGAAAGTTTAACCGTTTTATGGATATAAGTTTTGATAGAGATGAAATAAGGTGTTTATATTGAGCCGTTTGTAAATTTCCACGCAAATACAATATGAAAAACAACCATTTTCGAAAGAAACACCCATTTTCGAGTAATGGAAAAATGATGTGTTTGTTTTTATTAAACCGTATCGTTACTTGTACCTACTGAGGAGTAAGTACAAAAAGCATAGGTATATAATTTTTATTGACCTCAAAAGAGGAAGTAATCATTTGGAAACGTACAATTAATAAATGTGAAATTATTGAAACTGTAAAACTTTCACGTCGTCAATATAATATTATGTTTGCGGGATTTTTATTAATGTACTGAAACAATGATATTTATTGTTAAAAGATATACAGAATTTATATTATTTGTATGTTCTATGCTTTTTCTATGTTTGTCTGACGGTTTGTATGTCTGTTTGTTAATCTTATTGTTATAAAACCCCGGACAGATTTTAATCCTAATTTCACTGCATATTTATAGCAAAAAATTTAAACATAGTAATCTACGGCATTTTCGAAAAATCGTAGGCGATATATATATTCTTACAGATTTTTAGTGATTGCCTGTTTAAATTCTTCATTAAACACGGTCTAATTTGCGAATATTTCCTAGTCTTACAGTGAAATGAGTCTGTACTCAATATAAGAGCTGCTCCTCACACGATCTCCAGCGAATCCGTGATGTATCTAATAATCTCTGGCCTATGTAACCCATTTTTGTGTAAAATGCTTACTTGCGAATTTTACATGGCAACGTACGTGATGTATTCGAAGCCGTAATGTATAAGCTAATACTTATTTAGATAACTGATGAAAAGTTAATACGCGCTTTGATGTTGAGTCTTTAGTGTAAATATACTTAATAAAGCGGGTTAGGAACCGTTGAAGAGTTCTAATTTTTCAATTTAAATAAGCTTAGTGTATTTTACCTTTAAATGTATTAGTTTAAAACACTATTTTTTTAAATATTTAATACGGTAAGGGTTTTAACCAGACACATACAATAAGGTAACGCTTTTTTCTCTCTGTAAAAGATCCTTAAAATCTGATAACAATCTATTATATTTTTCCTCAACACCCAAAGCAAACAGGACAAAATAAATGCACATAAAATCCGACAATCACTTTTATAATTGATATCCATATTTTCAATAGATTCATAGGTCCTTGGTGATTGATAGATCCTCGGAAATAAGTATAAAATTCTATTACAAGATATCTGAAAGGCTTGAGGAAGAATGATTAATCGATAAGACGATGTTGAATGCAAGAAAATTTTCAGTGGCAACCATCTGGCGAAGCAATTTGTGTTTTGACAAATTATATTTCATAATAAACGCTTCTCGAGGTACTTAGCTTTGTTTTTAATTAAATGGCGAACGGTTTTTAAAGAAATTTATGTTACAGGTAAATATATTTTGATAAAACACAGGACATAAAGATAACGGTGAAGCATAATGTATACTGATAAGATAATTCGAGAATCATTGATATTTTTTTAGACTAAATTATTGTTATGATTATTTTTACAAATTAAAGATCTGTGTGCATAATTGAATCTTTTGAAATTAATGTTCATTGAGATTATAGGTTTTTAAGATTTTATCAAGTCACTATTTTCAAAGGTATGTAACATAATAAGGCTTAGATCTATATAAATCTCTTCATTATTGTACACACAACATTGAGTCAAAGAAGTATGAATGCTAAACTATTCAAACATGACTTCATTCTATTAAAATGTAATGGCTTGTAACTTTGGCTTTATGAATCTCTAAAGTTCAGTTCTAGCAAGTTCTATTTTAACGGTTTAATATGTAGTCTTATGTGTAGTGAAATTTTATTGAAGTGTTTTCTATGAATACTTCAGATTTGAACCTTTAAGACTGGGTTCGAGGAAATTTGTTGTCGCAGAAATAAGTACATCTGTCCCTAACAAATATTTTTAACGTATAAGATACATTTTCAGGTGTCGATTTATGTGTGTTATGGAAGTTTTAGTCTATTTTCAAAATAATGTGTTGATAGAAAAACAGTTGTAGGTAGTAAGTTGTATAAAGCGAAAATTTTTATTTTATTTTTGTTATTGTTATAATTGTTTTCATCAAGAGAGATTATAAATGTAACAATTATTCGCGAGTTAATTTTCAAAAGAATTATGATGATCATTGAAAACATTGAAAAGTGTACAATAAAAGATTTGATATAAACTTGGTACACTTGGATACCATTCCTCAAAATTTTCTTTGTGCGGATTTCCTCGGTTTTATGTTTTTCGGAAATGATAAATGTCTGTCAGACAGACAATGGGAGGCGAGTGCATGTACTGGTTTGACGTTGAGGATATATTTCATAGTTATTAATGCGTTACGGGTGTGACTCGGTTTCGGTATTTTTCGTTTTTTATTCCGTTATGGGTTTCGTTTAAGAGTGATTTGCGCTTGGGGTGTCAGGGTGAACAGTGAACACATTTGGTTGTTTGTCATTTTGTATAAATTACTTTAGAAGGAGATCGTTTATTTAAAAATTAATATGTTTTTTGTAGTTGTTACTGAACGCTGAATGCAATCGACTTCAGGGGATATAATTTTCAAAGTAGGTACTTTATATTCCTACGTTACATTAAATAGATTAAAGTTGATAGTAAATTAAATGTACGAAAATATAGTATACTTACCCCTAAAATATTGCTTACTTTAAATTCGTCTTTTCAATTGAATAAATATATAAATAAGTAATTAGATATTTTATTTTTTATTACGTAAGTATAAATAATAAGGCTCAATTAAAAACTATAGAAGGTTACCGTTCCCGATGTGAATATTGAATTCGTCGTGTATCAAATAAATACAGATAAAATATTTACTCCATTTATTCTACACCGCCTTCATTAATTAAAAGCACTACGCGTCACTAAAATCTATAACGAATTGTCCAACATGAATACTTTCAATTTATATTGAAAAACCATCCTCATTTACGGAATATATTATCATGCGTTCATCTTTATGTGTTTATAATGAGATGCCGATGTATTTTCAAATACTTTTTCTCCAAATATTTTGACTTTATTGTAATCAAACTTAATGACACCTTTGTATTTTGTAAATATAAGAAAAATATGTTCGCACATTCATTTTTCCCCTATTATTTTATATACAAACATAAAAACTTACTTGATCCGAATTCAATTGTATGTATTGTTTGATTTTTCATAATAATAGATGTCTAAGCAAGTATTAACCCGTCTCATAAGTATTGTGACCTCACGTTAAGAACCCTCAGTTGCTATTCAATTTTGACGTTCATTCCCCTAAGCTTCGACGAGTGCTTACAGGGTAAGAAGAAAGGGCTCTATCATACGAAAACACTTGTATCGAAAATGGGCCATGACAAATTGGGTTACGGAATAATGTTAAGTACGAAAATAGGTGGATTGAGTTGTTGTTTTCTTTTAATTGGGTGTTATCCTTATTGTAAATGTAAAGGTTGTTTGTGGTTCTATCACGTTGGAGCGATTTTGAGAGATGAGATGAGAGATGATGAGATGTGATTTTTGTGTTAAAATTTTTGAGATTTAAAAAATGTTTTTTTTTTATAAAATCAAGATTATATTTTTATAGCATACAAAAGTAGAGAGAGAGGAAATATAAATAATCGCAAAATATCCACAAAACAGCTCAATAACTGTTCACATAAAAATATTCGTATTCGTCTATAACGAAATAGTTTCAGTTCAGGAAATGGAAAATTTTATTTGCAGCATTTCGTATCAACACAATTTTCTTGTGACTCCAAATTTGATAACGTACGCATCGGGACCCTATTACGGTGTCATTCGATATACAATTTTGAGAGGTCAAGACATGTTTGGCCATCTCGAACGGAATATTACCTGCTTATTTGATATGGGATATGATGATTGAATATGACGTGTGAAATTCTATACGTCATAATATAATAAGAGTAGGAAAGTCAAAAAAATATTCACAAGATAAATTCTTACGAAAAAAATAACTATTGAAATTGTTTACACAAATTGCCAGAAATTGATATGATTGGCTCAATATCACCTTTCTACCATCTTTGATTTTTTAGATGGGTAATATCAATAAAGCTCTTGCTTATAATGCCATTGATGTAGGTATTTTAAAATATGTAATGTTTTCTTATAATATGAAGTTAACATAAAAATGAAGTAAAAATATAAATAAAATATGTACATATTTTTTTATTCCTATAGTTTATTCGAAACGTATTTCTGTACACACTTTACAGATGTAACATAATATCTTAGAACAGTTTTTGTTTTACAAAGCTTCTACGTACCTATAAAAAATAAAATAAAGGTGCGATAATATCACATAATACGGAACGAAGCTCGAACGATATTCCATACATTATATTCTTTTCAGATCTCACGTGAAGCCCCGTTTTATGCTACATCACGTACTGACGTACATCTATTGGATAAATAAACTAATATTTACATAGACGTGTCTTAGGAATTTATCGTACGCGCTCGGTATTCGAGCGACGGTTAATAGGTGTACGACGTACGTATTATGTGATCGTACAAGAATTTGATTTGAGTACTTCTTTGTATAACTGGTATGGTGTTACAGTATGCGGTAATGAAGAGGTTTGGAATCGGAATTCGTGGTGCTTATTACGTAGTAACTATGGTAATCTGTGGTATTAAGATCATAGAGATATAGAGATTATTATATGTATTTTAATATTTATGTGATTCAGGGTCGATTTTTCAATGCTTGGATAAAACTTATCCGTCCAATAAAGTATCACACGATAATATTAAAATGTCACGTAAACTGTCAAATACGGGCAATTAAAATACGTTTTTAAAATGGTAGTTTTATAAATTATTCGACGAATAAGTTTTATCCAAGCATTGAAAAATCGGCCCTCAGTATACAGAATTTAAATTGTATTACGTAATTTACAAAGTGGCAGTTCATAAAAATATATAATACATGTTTAAAAATAACTAGTGTAGTGTTGTATATTTTTCAAGTAGGAATTTAAGTGCATACAAATATGATTATACATGTTAAAGTAATGCTTTGTTTCTTTGCTAAGCTTTCCTTCTTTGACGCATCACAAAGTATTCATATTGCCTTTTGAAATGATTTTGATGAATACCTACGCCAATATCCATACGATATACGTAGATATTTGTATGAGTAAATTTCCAATGTGAAATATATTGAAGCTACTCCCTTGGAGAAGAGTTAACAAACTATTAGTTCCGGTATATACGTTGTGGTATTTTGTCTATGATAACACAGGTAGTGTTATCAAGTCTTTTTTATAACATAAAAAAGGGTTTAACGTCATTATTTCCGGTATTATATCTATGTTAATAATTTGTTTTCCAATCTTCATTAAAATGCTAGGTTTCCGCCCGCGGCTTCGCCCGCGCAGTCAAAGAAAAACCCATAGTTCCCGTTCCCGTAGGATTTCCGGGATTGCGTTATTTTTCCGGGATAAAAAGTAGCCTATGTCCTTTCTCGGGTATCAAAATATCTCCATACCAAACTTCATGAAAATTGGTTCAGTAGTTTAGGCGTGATTGAGTAACAGACAGACAGACAGTTACTTTCGCATTTATAATATTAGTATGGAT
>CAJQZN010037519.1:0-11307 GCA_907164685.1 Colias eurytheme | reverse complement strand
TGCAAAAAATAAAAGCCGAGCATAATAAAACTATAGTGTTTTAAATAGACATACCTAATGGTTTAAGATCCGAACATAAGGCGAAATTCAACGGCGTGATAATAGAATGAGACCAATTTTATAATTAATTTAGTCTATTAAAAAATGTATTAAAAATGGGTTGACTGGGAAAATCCTGGACAGGACATTTTTAATGAATTTAAAAAAAAACATTTTTTTTATTAATTGCAGTATCAAGATAATAAAAAAAAAATATAATAGACTTAAAGTATGAAACCTACAGAATGTGCAGTCATAGTCGTTTTCTAATATTTACCGGGACAAACGGCTAGGTTGGCAGGTATAAACAGGTATGTCGGTACCAGTTACTTTCACTTGATAGGATGATGAAAAAAAAAATTATGTCAGCACTGTTTTATTACAAAATTGTTTTATTATCTCGAAACTGCAATTAATAAAAAATAAAAAAAAATTAATTCATTAAAAATGTCCTGTCCAGGATTTTCCCAGTCAACCCATTTTTAATACATTTTTTAATAGACTAAATTAATTATAAAATTGGTCTCATTCTATTATCACGCCGTTGAATTTCGCCTTATGTTCGGATCTTAGACCATAAGTCTATTTAAAATAAACCAATATTTTTTGGTATCACTTAATACCAAAAAAAATAGTGGTAGAATTTGGCGAATTTTTTAAGATTGTTCTATTTATCCTGAAAGAAAAATATTCAAGCGACAAATCAAAAGGTAATAATATATCAATTAACAGTGTCACTTCTAGAATAAATAGTATTTGACAAGAACATTAACTAGGTATATTGTATGCTAATAACTAATGTTTTTACATAATTCTACTCAACAATGACCTTCGGTGACCCAATACGTGAAAAACATCAATCTAATCTTTTTTGAAACGTGATAGAACGATGAATGTTTTGTCGGAGTCTATGGTCGGAGCAAATTGGGTTCAATGTCACAGATACTATTACTAATTCTCTATGCTTGATGACGACAAACGCCACGTGTTCAAAGTCTATATTTAAGATTAGTTTTATGTAATACAGCGAAGTACGGTCATATTTTCTTATGTAAATCATTGATATTTTCAATTTCATATACTTTCCATTATTGTCAGATCAGGATTAAGGCGTACCTTTATAATATTGCGATATAAAGTATAGTAGACTATTTATATACATTCGCATATTCATTTGTTTTCTATTCTTTAAAAATGTTCTACCTCAAGATTTGAGCGATGAATTGGAAAAAAGTTACTATTTATAAATAAAGGAAGGAAAATTCCATATAGTCACCATAATATAGTTCGATGGAGGTAATGGGTGGTATTACAGATTACGACGTAGTAACTATATAATATTTAGTGATCTGCTATAACAAGATTTATCCGAACTATAACTCGATATGCTATGCTCTAATTTTGCACAAGTTTATATTTATGATATGTATTAGATACTAAATAATAATCAAGGGTTAATTAATACAGTTTAACACAATTTATAATGCTGATTACTCTATTAATTGCTCTTGGCAGTAAATAAATAGAATATATGTATTTCAAAGTATATGTTATTACATAAGATAACTCTTAAAGTAATAAAATACTTATTTCATAATAAAAGCGTCGCTGGACTAGGATAAGGGTAAATTCCAGTTTACTGGTTCGATATTTATATCCTGTCCATTTATATAATCTTATATATAAAAATGAATCGCAAAATGTGTTGGTAAGCGCATAACTCGAGAACGGCTGAACCGATTTCGATAATTCTTTTTTTATTATATTCCTTGAAGTACGAGGATGGTTTTTATGTAGAGAAAACGTAAATATGTACCACGGGCGAAGCCGGGGCGGACCGCTAGTTCAGTATATAAATGGACAGGATAAAGATTACAAATATAAAATTATACAATGAATGAAGTTACAAGTTCCTATAACTGATTTTTTATGCCCCACTTCACATCTTTTCGTTGTTTTTGTTACAGCAAAATAACACGAATTATTCAGATGGCGCAGTTTCTATAAATAATACCAAACGAAGTATTTTTGAGTTCTTGCAGAATATTAACAATATTAGGCACGTACTTTCATGTATCATTTTTTAGCGTATTTTATTTTAGCGTCTGATTTTTCTACCTCATAAGTTGAAAAAGCAGACGCTAAAATACCAGTTACGCTTCCATGTGTTAGTTTGGCTTGTAAACATATCACACAGTCAGTGTTCGTTTTGGCGACATACAAACGCAACGTTCGTACGGTTGTTTTACATAATATACCGATCGAGTTTATTATTGTATTTACAAACGTGTTTGAATTTTGTGATTGAATATTAGTTCAAGTCGACTGCTATGTTGACTAAACAATACAATATATAGCAGAAGATATTGGCTGAAGGAGTAATTGACAGTGAAATATTATTTTTATAAAGGTAACGTACCTACATAGATAGTTTTTATTAACCGACTTCAAAAAAAAGGAGGAGGTTATCAATTCGGCCGGTATGTTTTTTTTTTTTTTTTTTATGTATGTACACCGATTACTCCGTGGTTTCTGAACCGATTTACGTGATTCTTTTTTTGTTCGATGCGGGATGGTGTCGAATTGGTCCCATAAAAATTTTATTCGGATAGCCCCAGTAGTTTTTATTTTATGAGCATTTTTGTCTGTATTTGTAAATGTTGCAAGTGCAAGTTTGAAGTCGGTTGTTTTTAACGCAGTTATTGACTTGTTTCTGTTAAATATTTATAACAATGGTATGGTGAGTCAGTAAGGTCAGTAATGGACTTACATTTCCATAAATTGTACCAAGTACCAACCAAATGTCTTAGTTACTTTTAAGTCTGATGAATACGCTTAAAATTTGAGAACCTTTGGCGTTTTGGGAAAGCGTGCATTCTTTTGTACATAATAGGTGTGTAGGTAACAGTTGTTAAAATAGCGTCGCGTCGTTACTAATTGTTTCGATTTCTTCTGATTCAAAACATTTTATAAATGGGTTAATAATTTTATTATTATACGTTGAATCTGATGTTCCTAATCATTTTTATCGGAAACACGCGTGCCCTTGAAACGTTTGTCATTTGTTTGTAATATTTGGCGAACATTCAATACGCACAATAAGTAATTTATTCAAAGTGGGTCATATTTTTCTGATTTGAAACTTCTGATTGATAACATAATTTAATTACCCTAACACTTAAATCATATTCTATATTCTATTAATTAGGATATATATAATTATTATCAAAAAAAGAATAATATATGTAGGTTAACTACTAACTAACTAACACAAAAATTGTCCTAATGTTTTAATTTAATTCAACTGAGGTTTAAATTGAACTCAGCTCAGCAAATAACAGAATTCAGAATAAATAATTGTCATTTTTACATAGAAATATTTGAATCTATAAAATCAAGGTTAACACTTTGCGGAAATAGGAATAAAATAATTTATGGTAGATTAATTTGAATATCCCTCAAAGATTTACTTCCTATTAGTACCTACTTACTTTTCCAAACTTGATATAAAAACGTGTTTTAATTTTTACACGCTTTATATTAGCTTCACCTGTATGTTTGTATGTTTGTAACCGACTTCTTTGGGCGCGATTTTGACCCACTTTAAACGGCCAGATTTCGTTCAAACTTTGTAGATTTATTGAGGACCGATGACAATACACTAATTTGATAAAATAAATAATAGTTTAAAAAAAATAAAAAACACGCTTTTTATAGAAAACCGAACTAAAAGCGTCTTTTTTAGTTTTTTTAAACTATTATTATTGCTTTTATAGCTGCTTGCGAGGGAAGCTTTTGGGGTCTTCGATATACAATGTATGATAGCTTTATGATTTACACTGTTTGTGATTTTATTTAAACTATCTACTTACCTGAAATTTATATTCGTATCGGATACATGTATTAGGTATCTATGTATCAAAACCTGTCGTAGTTTATTGTTTTTATGTGATTAATAAAAAAGTTGTATTTTAGTTCACTTTAATATGGTATGTTCACTAAGTTACATACCTACACAATAAGGTGCATGCGGTGTATAATAAAAGAAGCCTCTTTAAAAGCACTCCGTGTTTTTGGAGGTTTATCCAAAAACAAAAGAATTATTTTTTATATATTTTATACGTAGGTATTACTTTCCACTAGGTAGGTATTACTCCACCCGCGGTGGAGCCGCCGGCGGCTCCACCCGCGGTTTCAAAGAAAAACTCGCATAGTTCCCGTTCCCGTGGAATTTCCGGGATAAAACCTATCCTATATTACTTTACTCGTGGATAATGCAGCTTTCGAATGATGAAAGAATTTTTAAAATCGGTCAAGTAGTTTATGAGCCTATTAATTACAATCAAACAAACAAAGTTTTCCTCTTTACAATATTAGTGTAGAAAAATGAATTGCTTGATCCATAAAGAGTTTTGCGTTATAACAGGGCAGACCTTATAAGTTTTATCTTTACCCCGAGTATTTATAATTAAATGTGGGTCGACTATATGCAAAGAATACATAATATGTAATACTTAAGTAGGTACTAGAGATGAATACAAATTATTGATTTTTAACCGACTTAAAAAAGGAGGAGGTTCTCAATTCGGCCGGTATATAGGTATTTTTTTTAACAAATAATATTGAAGACAAAAAATGCCGTAACATTGTTCTATTTTTATTGAACCTACGTTAAAACTTCGTTGTTTACTTATAACACATAACGAAATACATATTATGTAAACCTATAAACAAAAATTTCAAAATAAATTTTTATACCTATAATTATAGCTTGAAGTTTTCACCGAGGTCAAATTATATTATAACTAGCGGTCCACTCCGGCTTCGCCCGTGGTATATATTTCCGTTTTCTCTCCATAAGAACCATCCTCGTACTTCAAGGAATATAATAAAAAAAGAATTATCGAAATCGGTCCACCCGTTCATGTGTGATGCCGTGACGAAGGAAAACGGGTATTTTAATTTTTGTTTCTGATTTTTTTTGTCATATTTATTATTCATCAAACACTTGTGCAATATGTGAGTGCTTGTTATTACAAGCGATATGATAATTTTTAAATAAACGAAATATTGCTAGAAATATCAATTCAAAAACCGGCCAAGTGCGAGTCGGGCTCGCGCACAAAGGGTTCCGTAGCAGCAAATATAATAAATTACAGTTAAATCAACCTATCTCAAAAACTATAAGAGATACTTTGATCAAACCAAAAATCGTTGAAAGAGTTAATTAGCATGCATCACCTCTATTTTTTTTAGAATTTTATACCCCGTAGTTATAAAAATAGAGGGGGGGGGACATACTTTTTACGACTTTGAGAGCTGATATCTCAAAAACCGTTCACTTTAAGAAAAATGTTTTTTAGAAAACTTTATATCATTTTAAAAGACCTTTCCATTGATACCCCACACGGGTATGTACATCGAAAAAAAAAATTTCATCCCTCAGTTACATGTATGGGGGGCCCCACCCCCAATTCTTTTTTTTACTATTTAGTGTCATATTTTTGTAGCGGTTCATACAACACATATTCCCATCAAATTTCATCACTGTAGTACTTATAGTTTCCGAGTAAATCGGCTGTGACAGACGGACAGACGGACAGACGGACAGACGGACATGACGAAACTATAAGGGTTCCGTTTTTGCCATTTTGGCTACGGAACCCTAAAAAGTTTCCGTTTTATCATAAGATTATACAACATTGTCCTCTATGATAGTATTAATCATTATCAGGTACCTACCTATTATTGTAATTGAGCATAATTAGTATTCTTGACTACTCGTGTAACAAAGTAACGTACAATACGGATAAAATCAGATCTTGTTTATTATATTTATACCTATTATGTACTATCTTTGATAATCCGCTGCATACGTGTTTGATTAATTCAGTATTGCATTGCAGGTGCATTGAAAACAAAGTTATTGTTTTAATGTCTCATGTACAATTTCATCGATTTTTTTTGTTGAGTCATAGTAACCATATGTTTCAATGTATTGGATTTAGTGTCAGGACTCAGGATGAGTGATAACTTTATTAGAGTGATTAAATGAATCTGTGTAACGGTACATTAACATCAAACGAACATAGAACTAGAGCTGAAGAGCATTATTTCGTGATCTTTTAGTGTAAACGAAAAGTCATATTCAGTGTTGTTCAGTACTAGAACATTGCATAGAATCTTTTCGAACGCACTAAGAACAACGAAATAATGCTTTACGCTTGTTTATACTAAATCGTCTCATCAATTAATATTTATTTACAGGTAAAATGCCAATACGTCCACTTCATCCACTTCTAGCGGCAAAAGCTCGGGAGGAGCTAAATGAAGATCCTAATAAGATAGATGAATATTTACGAATTATAAAGGAATGGCTTTCAGAACAACCACACTTGAATGCCAGAACAGGTAATGTAACCAAAAAACTTAACTATTAAAACTCCATAAATTTATTTAGTTTATATATTATATACTTTCCGAATCGGTGGTAAATGTAAAAAATATGTAATGACGATTCAAAAGTGCTTCTACAAGAAGTCTAATTGAATAAATAAATGTTTGTGTTTGAGTTTTGTATAATTTTTGAATCGTTTATTTTTGTTGACAAAGTAGACTATAGTATTACTATAATATGCAGTAAAAGGAACAGTAATTATAGGTTTAGTATTATATTATCTGTGGTATCACATTCCCCTCAATATGAGTCCCAAAGCTAATAAGAGGCAGTTAATTGCTAAGAACAGCAGGCAGCAGCCAGTATGTAAAACTTATTTACCTGCATGAGTGTTTCTTGTACCAATCAACGTGGTTACGAAATAAACAATAAACTGTAAATTTTATGTATACATGAAACATATATTTGCGTGGTACGTAGATACAATCTGAAGACGTTCATACTTATGCAAATAAGATAATAATGTATACCCTAGATTCTCTGCTTTGTTTATAATTATAATATCTATGCCCATCTAATCATTAATATTATGGAATAATTTATTTGAAAAGATTAGTGGAAAAAAAATATTTAGATGCTTCTTATCACAGATAATATAGGTAATAGTAAACTAGTTCTTGTTACCTTAAAAGAGCAACTATGGATTTTCTTGCCGGTTCTTCTCCATAGATACTGCTTTCCGAATCGGTGGTAAATGTTAAAACTGTTATGACGATTCAAAATTCCTTCTAGAAGAAGTCTAATTGAATAAATAAATGTTTGAGTTTACCTATACATATTATCTTAGGTTCATCTGAGCGGTGGGTATGTCCCACCGCTCAGATGAAGTTGTGGATTCAGGCTGTATCTTTAAATATAAAATTTGATTTCTTACTATCCTATTGTACTTTTCAGATGATCAATGGCTTGTAAGTTTTTTACGAGGGTGTAAATATAATTTAGAAAAGACAAAAACGAAACTAGATCTTTATTACACCTTAAAAACTACAGCGCCTGAAGTTTATCGTCTACATTATACGGATCCAAAAATCTACAAAATTTTGGAAACTGGGTAAGATTTTTAAATTTAAGTATTTGAAATAAATATTTATTTTAATTAGGTACCTAATTAATTTATTAGCAATTATTCCTATCAACTTGTTTATATAGCAATGAAAATTAAAAAATATATTTTTAAAACAAATTTAATTTAAAACGAAGTATCGCCATTTTCATTGACTGGAGATCGACTTCCTACAAACGGTTCCCGAGGTTATTGAAATATGAAAACTAGACTATTAATATGGAAGTTGTTTTATAAAAGCCTATTAAAATTTACCAATTAGATTCTGCTTCTTGTATTCAATCAGTAGTAGATATAATATACGATATCAACTGTTGATGCCTTTGAGGGTTTTTAAAAGCCTGTTTTCTGAATAAAAGGGATGATGTTCCAATGCTTTGCTTTCAGTGCAATACTCATGCTGCCAAAAACCAAATGCCCTTCAGACCCCAAAGTGATGTTATATCGATTTGGTCATTATAATACTTCAGAAATCACGGTTATGGAAATCTTGAATGTAATGCTTATGCAGCTTCAGGTGAAATATTTGGATTTATTGTTATCCGTTATGACTCTTTAATTAGCATCGTCGAAATTTGTTTAAGTGGAATACGATGCACATATAGAAATACATTTTAATGTAAATTATAATAGATGGACAGATTAACCGCTACTTTACTCGTTAAATGGACATAGGTAAAATAACTTTTAAAATCGATGTGGGATTGAATGGATTCTTAAGCTGAAATTTTATTTTTTAAACTATGTAAATGGGAAAAGTACCATTGTTCGTAATCTCTAATCAATTTTATCAGATATCATACATGGAAGATGATAACGTCACCGTGGCTGGAACTCTGAACGTCGTCGACATGAAGGGTACGTCGATGTCTGTGCTAACACAAATATCGCTGTGGCAGATAAGGAAATTGATATCAGTTACACAAGTGAGCATTTCCACCTTCGTTGTAATTATTATTGGTAAAGGTACAATGAAATGAGGTTTATAAACCACTGTTATGTTGGTTTAAAGTATAAACCCGTTATAATATTTACTTCGACTCCCGTACTAAGCAAGACCTCTATAGCCAGGAGTCATGTTACTTCTCCAGGAATGATGATGATACGTGGTAGCTAAGCATGGTAGAATTATAAAAAAGACGGGTTGCACTCCGGGAGCGCTGGCAGAAGTGAAAACTTGATTATTAACGTTCAGCATGTTTGATATTTTGGAATGGTATCCGTGTTACGCATGGAATATAAGGGCTAAAAAAAAAACCCGTCTTACGCTTTTTCGATCAGGCCACGTGTCCTGACGCGAGTTTAAGATTTTATACCCAACGCCGCTAAAGAAGTTTTCACTTCAATAAGCCTCCCAAAGGACCGGTTATCTTCATTCTGATGATACCCGTGAATTATGGAGATAAAAACCAAATAGTAAAGGAAAGAATAGTAAACAAAAGGCTTTACGAATAACACAATATAAACAATAAAAGTAAAAAGAATCATGGCATTGAATGCTTATAAATTTTTCTATTAAATTCCGCTTTACTGTTTACTATTTCTGAATATATTTCAGAGAGAGTAAACATATAAGCGGAAGTATTTTTTATAAATTTTGAAATACTAAACTAATTGTATATTTACTCACAAAATTTTGTGAATGTATTTCAGGATGCATCACCATTACGAATAAAAGGAGTTTATATTTTAAGCATACCATATGTTTTTCAAGCAGTACTTAACTTGTGCAAAAAGTTTCTTAGTGAAAAAATCAGGAAAAGGGTAATGAATTCAAGATATTTCAAATATTGTGAAGCATATTATATAAACCGAATGCAGTTTGATAATGTTTAGATAACGATATAGTGCTTAAAATTTTTCTTATTATTTCAGGTGAATGTTTATAACAAAAATATTGAAGATCTATACGAAGAAGTTCCTATAGAATGTATGCCGGCAGAATACGGTGGCAACGGAGGCACTCTAAGAGAAATTATAGGTAGGTTCTATGGCCCCGATTACTTTCAATAATTTGAAAGTGAAGGACAAAAATGTTTTAACAAAAAATTGTCTATGATATTGTGGTAAAACTGTTATATTATATCCAGAAGTAGAGACCCATTTTTTTGTATTTGTTACGAATGACACGAACTTTCGACTCTACTTTATAGTGTATATTATCTTGTGCATTAATAGACTACTAGAAGACAGTTTTTGAGGCTAAAATAAAATAATGTAAATCTCCTTTCACAGATTATTGGAAAGCGAAGTTTAGCAAATACCACTCCTGGTTCGAAGAAGATTCCAAATATAAGTCAGATGAATCAAAACGCCCTGCGAAAATGAAAACCAAAGTTGAGGACATTGATTAATATTTAATAGGCGAAGTTTCTTTTAAGAAAAATGAACTTATTGTAAACAAAAGATGAGATTGTTTAAAATATTGCAAATTCCCACAAGAGTTTGTGAGATGCATGCCTATACTTATGCATCTAGGTATATAAAATTAGGCTAAAATAACAATTATCATTAGCCCTACAAACTCTCGAACGACGCTTTGATTTTTTATATGTTTTTTTTCTTCATGTTGAGGGTTGATTTATTTGTGTTGTAAGAATTTGAGGCTAAGGTAGAGGGAAGATAGATCAATATTAACCTTAAATATTTAATGGACCCTCTGCACAATGGGCAGCGTTGGCCCAACAAATGTTCATTTTACCATTACGGCGATTATGAATACACATCTACGATGACTGTCGATCTTAGATATGTAGGCCCTCTACACTATAGTGATTGCCTTTACTCGCTCAAAGCAGCCCATTGTGAAGAGGGCCCTTATGGAATCATAGGTAATATTATAAAACAAAACACAATGAATAACTAGCCTTGTTTATCTTTTAATCATGATAATGTGTTTTTCTTTTAAACTTGTGATAAATTCTATGTTTTTGGTTATTTTTTATACAAGATGGAAGAAAAGGCTTTACTGGATACTCTTTGTCTATTATATAAATTAGATACTTTACTCATGTTATTATGATTTCTGGATTACGTAACTAGGTACCTTTTTCTCTTGTTAATATTTATAAATCAAACAACAGATTTAATTTTGTGGGTCTATTGTAAATAGTAAATTCGTCATGGTTAATTTGAGATTTTTTATGTATTTTTTAATACTGAATGCTCATTTAGTATGTACACTGTACAGCTATATATTATTTACAAAATTTTTAATATATGCAAATGTTGAAATGTGATTGTTATTAAAATAAAAAATTCAATGAGATACATGTTTATGTTTTATTTAGTTATTAACCAAACGCAAAAGCAAAATATTTCGAGCAAAATCGATCCAAAAAGTAGAAATCAATATTAAAGTAAAGGAGTTTTGGTTTTGAAACCATTTACCGACAGCGTCTACCTACTCAAGTGTTACACGGGTAAAATCAAGGTGAAATAGTTATTTTGACACTTAAAAGTATCACATTAGAATTTAAATGGCTTGAAACTCATTAAATAGTTACAAATTTTTCCTTATTAGGTATTTCAATTAGATAAATAAATTGTCATAATGAATATCCATTTTGACATACGTGGACGCGTTTATTACTTTATGGTGTAGTAGGTTGAAACATAAATAATATAATCTAAACTCGTATATAGGTGTTAAAATGCGCCGTTAGACCGGACTCTCAGTGGAGTTTCGTTTGCAAAAATAGCGGACCTAAATCTGACTTCTGATATATATTGTATAGATCCCAGACAT
>CAJQZN010037518.1:0-11149 GCA_907164685.1 Colias eurytheme | reverse complement strand
GTGTCGAATAAAACACACAGCGTTGGTGAAGAAAGCTGTCTATGAATCCTATATATCTCTATGAAAAAGGGTCACCTTACCGAATATCGATGGATCTTTCACCTCACTAGCAAGAGCGCGTCCCTAGTATGTCATCTGTCATCGCCAATTTGACATCACCTTTGAAGCGCTGTCATCTGCCTCTGCCGGCATAGCATCTTCATCAGCAAGCAGTAAACTGCAACGCTGTGTGTTTTATTCGACACATAATACATGTTTTGTTTTAATGCAAAACATCAATATTATGTGTCTTTCTAAAACACACAGCGTTGGTGAAGATGTGTTTGATATCTGCTGGTGAAGAAAGACATACAAACGCTATGTTGAAAATAAATTATCTTGTTAATATTGTAATACCTAAGAGTATTAACAACTTAAATTTCATTCCTTTCAGAATGTTAAATGAACCTCTTGTATTGTAAAATAAAGTTATATTTTAAATTCTAAAAACAATACAAGGGGGTTATGTAGCAACAACAAAAATTGTTTTTCTTTCATGTAAGAACTAACCATATATCCTCTAAATTTTAAATTATTCTCCTCAGATAATCATAAGCCAATACTAATGAACTAAGTCTTAGAACCTAAGAACTGATTTATTATTTCTCTGTATCTTTGAAACAAATCAAAGTTCAAATAATAAGATAAAAATAACATTTTAAAAATTATAACTCAAAGGAAGATCAATGTCATCAAGGATAAACAATGGAGCCTCTAAGGCTAAATACTACAGTAAATAACATCTGTATATAAAATAACTATAATACCAATGTTAACACAACTGTACCTTAAGCTTTAAGCATGTTTGTTACACATTGATCATTACTTGGATCTTAAATCAATTACAATTAATTAAATTATTAATTAAACAGTTTAAGGTTACCTTAAAGTAAACCAGACTCACTGGCACTGGCTAAATTGACTGATTGACAGTAAAACTTTATAAAGGACTGTATGCGTATGGTCCTTCCATTGCCTCAACAGGTTGGTGCCCTTACCACCTTCTTGAAGCCACTGCTGGACAGGGTTGCTACTGTCTTTAAGATCTGGAAGGACCTTATCTAGCCAGACATAAAGGTTTGTGTTGCAAGCTTAAAGGGTCCGCCCCTCTATAGATAAGAATCAATTATTTACTTTTAAGACTGAAAATCAGTCCTTTGTTACTTGAATCAACCTTTCCACATGATCACTGGGCATATTTATGTGTCTGGTTGTCCTCACAACCGACCCCTGATGGATAATATGTTGTTGTATCCATTTTATATCCAAATTCAGGTCAGGTTATAATCTTATTTTGCTGCGATAAAAAACTCTATTTTGAGATCTTCAGAAGTCATGTTCATGTCATGAGCTTCTCGGCCTGACCCCAGTAATAGCATAAGAGCTCCTGAGAGAATAGGGTCAGCTTGCTTATGATAGACCTAGGCTAATTAAAATTAAATAATTTAATTTAATTAGCTAAATAGAGTCTCTGTGTACTAGATTACATGCATTCTTCTTTTTTTTTTTTTTTTTGCATTATGAAAGTCACCTCCTGCTTGGAGGATCATATGTTGGCACTGTGGAGGGGCACCACTACCTAACTGCTCTTTCTCCTTTGCTCTACAATGGGCTTTTTTCTCCCCCCCCCCCTTTTCTGACTGAGCAGTTGGGGGGTAAGGCCATTCACCAATGGTCTGAGTGCTCCTGACTTCCGGGTCAATAACCATATATAACCATAATAGTCAATAACCATATGCCATCTTTAGGCGCTTGACATCGAGTTGCGGAGAAATGCCCGTATATTATTATATTAACCATAAGCCACCCTTGGGTGCTATGTATCTGCCCGGGTCCCGGGGTGCGAGGTGCGCTAGTACACTTGGAGGATTATCCTTGGAAGGGAATATTCAGCCTAGGCGTCAGCTCCATCAACGACTGCAGATGTCGCATAATTCGAAGCAGGCTTTGGCAAATATGCCCTGGCACTAAAGCACCTCTTTGGATAGCGGAATGGACCATATCAGGAGCCTCCGAAATATATTTCCTGTTGTACAAGGTAGGAGAAGCCACTCCGGTACAGGTAGATTTCTTGAGAGGCAATCTAAATCAAAAGCCATTTAGGCGTCCTGGAAGCGTGCCAAGAGTTATTCTCAACTTCTCATCTAGGTACAGTTACTCAGTTGTGAGGGCTAAGAGAGTTAGCAACCTTTGTATGTGGGCGACCAAAGTCTGATTGGTTGCTTGGGCTACAGGATGTGCGCCCCTTTCAATCTACTCAGAAGCATTTTTATTGCATACCTATGGTACACTACATATAAGTCAGAAATTCTAAGGCCAAGTCCCCTGCTTCCCTCTCCATTTCTCTGACAGGTAAGTACTGTTCAGATGTCCTACTCAGCCCGCATCCGCGGTATCTGTAGTTAGGAAGTGACAAACTTGTTCTTTTACAAAGACTATGACATTTCTGTGTATGTTGTCTTTTCCACAGCTTGTAAGTCTTGTGTAGCATGTAGAGGGAAAGCCTTTCTCTCTTGGTCTGCTGTGCGCGAAACTCTAGAGAAATATCTGGAGGCGACAACTGTACAGTCCTCTCAGTGTTAGATGTCTAGAACTGTCTGCAACTCTTATTTAGTGCAAGACATGGTCCTCTTAATGACTACCACAGTATGCTCTATCTTTGAAGCTTTTGGGACTAGCAATAACACAGACATTTCTATACTATCACACATGAGGCACAAGTATCCAGGTTTACAATGTACATTTTGTAATTGATGTGCCAAACCTGCTTTTCCAAAATCTCTATGGTCTCCGGGACCTGTAAAGTTAATTGGAACAATCCTTGTAGACAAAAAGATAATTGTATAACTAGAAGGCTGTGGCTCATTCTGTGGCTTTACTAAAATCTCCATGGTCTCCGAGACCTGTGAAGTTAAATTATTAGAATAATCCTGATAGTCTAACTAAATCAGAGGGCTGTGGCCCTTTTTGTGATTGGAGTGCCAATCAAGCTTTACCAATATCTCCATGGTCTTCGCGACCTGTGAAGTTGAATTGGAATAGTTCTGCCCATCAGGCTTTACCAAAACCTCCATGGTCTCCGCGACCTGTGAAGTTAAATTGGATTAGTCATGGTAGACCCAAAAGATAATTGTCCAACTAAACCAGAAGGCAATGGACTTTGTGGCTGTAGTGCCAATCAAGCTTTTCCAAAATCCTCACAGTCTACAAGACCTGTGAAGTTAATTTTGTAACGGTCTCAATAGACCAAACTTAATAGCTTAAATAAAACAGAAAGAGGGCACCTCTAGCTTGTAGGGTCTCCGCGACCATTTGAAATGGCTGCAATATGCAGGCAGAAAATAGGCCAATGATGCCTGATATAACAAGCCAATCCTGGCCTTGGAAGAATCTCATTACTGTTACCAATGATGTCTAATTTTACAAGCCAATCCTGGCTTTGTAAAAATTTAATTACCGTTATAACCTGTGATATGTATCAAAATTACCTGGTTAATACCTAGGTGTTTAGGTGTCTCAGATTGAATATCAACCTGGCGGAGCCATTAGCTCTTATTGCCAGAAGCATATCTGAATGTAAGTATGGCATATATTTTTCTGTGTCTTTCTGGACACTCAGTTCTTTCAGCATAACCATACTAAGCTAATCATGGCTAAGGACGCCTTGTACATATTTTCAGTACATATTTTTGTAGAAGATACAAATAAAAAATACAAAGATTTTGGTTACTTTACTGTTGATATTATAAAAACTTTATCACGCCTGAGTGTTAATTTTAAGGCAAGCTCTTTCACTTAAGTAAGAAAGGAACTAGATAAACATCATTATCATCGGTAACATTATAAGCAAGAATGATATCATTCAACTGTTCGGGGATATGGTAAATATGGGTCCTTGATGATGATAACGTATATAAACATATCTACATCTCCTAATATGCCATGTCTATTTCTTATGATTTTTCAATACTTATTCAAATAAGTACCCATAGAATCAAAGCTTATTCTGGTATCAATTGACTATGAAAACACGCTCTTTATGTTAAGAATTATTTACCATAAACTAGGTAATCTCAACTTGTAGTAATCAGTACCTCATACTGAAAATTGTGTGAGACCGTTGTTCACATTATACATTCTATATCATATCTTAAGTAATGTAAAATCTATATGTGACATGTTTGATACATGATAGATATGTAAATTATATTATAATAGTTAATTAACAATTTCTTCTCTTTAGAATATTGTGATAGACAGGTTTTGTACCTGTCTAAAATATAAGTACCTCTTAATTGTTTTGAACTAATTGTGTAGTAGTGGGCACTAAGTAGTAGGTACTCATTTTTGTTGAGGTAGTTACAATTGAATGGTCAAAGTGATTGAGATACCTCACTACCAGCTGCTGGGGCTCGTTAGTCATAGGGGATCACGGTCGATTCCATAAACCTAAGTACCTTCTACCTAGGTAGCCTAACGATATCTCACAATTCTGGTTAAAAGCAATACTTGACACAGTAACCAATGTGCCTGTGTATGATAAATAAACCCGATGATAATATAGCAATCTCACTATAGGCATGCATTGTGTTTTATTATTAATTACCTACATCTAAATATTGATGTATTTGTGTCAAATACTGTGAAAATATGTATGCCATGTGTTGCATGGAATTCTATGCACGAGTCCGGACATGTTATGACAAGTCTGATTGTACTTACGGAATTTCTCGTCTCCCGATCTCTTGGGCAGTGACGAACCATTGCTTCTCTCGTCCTCCGAGGACGAAAAAGAGTTCCCGCCACTATTATACATACCAAAGCACCGGTTTTCGAATTTTCTTCCGACAACGTGGTCTTTTGTGTTTCATATTGGAACTAATTCCGTTCCTAAACCAATTACTACTAAAATTTAACGCTTTATGTGTTTTATTCAGGTAAAAGTAACTTAATCTGATCACTTTTACTAGAGATAAATACTAATTATATTCTGCGCGATGTTATTGCGCACGAATTCATAAACGCTATGCCGGCAGAGGCAGATGACAGCGCTTCAAAGGTGATGTCAAATTGGCGATGACAGATGACATACTAGGGACGCGCTCTTGCTAGTGAGGTGAAAGATCCATCGATATTCGGTAAGGTGACCCTTTTTCATAGAGATATATAGGATTCATAGACAGCTTTCTTCACCAACGCTGTGTGTTTTAGAAAGACACATAATAAGTGTTGACTAATGTCAACACTTTGTTAATACAAAACAATAATTACAAAATAGCCAAGTTTCAGAGCGTAAGTGTAAGTTACAAATGACAATCGTATACGCTGTCTTTCGGAAGTCTTATTATATTTAGGTTTCCTATACACTAGGCAACATTTAGTATAACTGCTATATTCTTATTATTACAAATATGTATATTTTTCGAATGTGGTCCATAAACTGTGTTTAACATAATATTACTATGAAATTTGAAAAGACAATAGGAGGAAGAAACAATGATATCTATTATTCATCTTTTACAATACGACATTTTCCTTATATGATCTAAAGTTTTACCTCGAATAAATAATAACTAATTTATCAATAAACAATTATTACTCTAATAGCATAGGGTGCGCAGCAATGCAAACAAAAATAATTAATAATTTTAATAAAAATGCATTATGTTATTGACAGCTTTGATAATTGAAATTGTATCCCAGTGTATAACCAGCCTAATGGTAGGGCTGTGACATAACGTAATTAATAATATCGCGACTCTCTTAGGAGTTGTTCGCGGGTATTGTGGCAACTTCTGAAAATATTTTAATTATCTCTACATTTGGGTTTGCGCATGAAATTTTATACAAAAGCGGGGTTGCAAAGTTCCTACATATTGTAGTGAGTTTCAATGGAGTCTTTCTAATTTAACGCGTTATAAAATTAACGACATTTTAATGTCAAAATATGAAAGCTTAGTGTGTTGCTAGATTTAAAGAAATTATTTTAAAATTCTGAGTTAAAATTAATCTTCTAAATCGAATCTTAAAATGTTTTTTAATTTTTAGTTTTATGATTTATCACACCTACTATATTCATGTTATAAGATTTTTTATTTTGAACAAAAGATACTTACTCTATCGACTTTCGTAAGTCGTAACAAAAAATAACAAATTAATATTATCATACCATGCCATACATACTTAAATATTAAGTAATATTTAAACACAATATTTTTCAGTTCATTATACTTTAGTTACATTTTAAAAGAAACCGTTAATGGCAAACATTATGAAATACATTGCCTAGATACTTCAACTATACTGTATAAATATTTTATAGATGACAATGTCGGAGACTAACTATGCGCCGCTTCGTCGTAAAATTTTGTGCTTGTGACAGCCCTTACATTATCATTAAGGTCACGGTACACTTGGGTAAGTATACGTCAAATTAGTGAATAGATTGCTTATAAAATACTTAAATTTTCAATTCCAATAGATAGTTATACTCATATTACGAAAAAAATACTACAAAATTAATTAGAAACAATGTTTCTTTGTGAAATAAAAATACAATTCTAAATTTTTTCCAATCGACCAATGTAGATAATAATAATCAATGTTCAATCAGGTTAAATCATTTTTTTTAATCATAACACAGAGAGTTGGATGGAAAAAAATGTTTAAGGGCCGATTTTTCAATGCTTGGATAAAACTTATCCGTCCAATAAATTATTACACGTTAATATTAAAATGTCACGTAAACTGTCAAATACGGGCAATTAGAATACGTTTTTAAAATGGTAGTATTATACATTATTCGACGAATAAGCTTTAACCATGGATTGAAAAATCAGCCCTAAGTAAGACAGGAGTTAGTTAAATATAATTAATACATTACAATGACAAAATGAGTACAACTTCGTAATAAGAAATACTAAAAAATATAACAATTTTGTAGGAAAACCTTAAGTAATGTACCATCAAGATTTTCACGTCTCATGAGGGTACTAACGTACCGTGAAAACATTAAAATTTTCGTGAAGTTTTTGTAGTTTCTTGGAACATCATTTTTATAAAGTTTATATAATATTGAATAATATGAATTAATGAATATTAAAACTTGAAAATGTTTATTTGATGAAAATTTTGTGTTGATTCTGTCTATTGTGACTTAAGAAAAGTTTGATATTATATTGAAATAATATAAAAAATGGCGGGTTTTCAATAGAAGTAACTAACAAATATATTATTTGTAAATTCAATTCTTATGCCTTTACGACATTAACGCCCGTAGTTTATATCTACATTCTTTGACATTTTTCCGTGTATTTTATATTTTCCCATAGACCCAAAGACCGTATGGTTATTCTACTTTTCATGCTAATTAAGTAGAGTCCTTTTGATAGGTTACACCTTTGAAACTCAAGTTAACCAATTTCATTCAAATATTTAACTGTCAAAACAACATAAGACACCTTCGATTGCATTATGAACTTTTCATGTCTCTTACATCAATACATTTATTTTCAAAAGATAACAACACACGTACAATCGATGAAACATATTTCATAAGTTGAAACAAAGCCGACTCGCCTTCAAAACCATTAAGGTATTTGCAAGAGTGAATGCGGTTTTTAAAATTGTAAAATTTTGATGGTTATATTCATCACATTTATGTATTAATACTACTATTACGGCTTGGCCCGTGGGCCGTGTTAGATGTGTAACCTTACAATGGTGAAAGAATTTTTGAAATCGATTGAGTAGCTTCTGAGATTGGCGCAATCGAACAAAACTTTATGTTTAATATTGGTAGATAGATTTACGTTTTAAATTTAGTTTTTTTTTTATTTGTTAAGCAATGTTTGCAAGATTACAGATATTAGATACAGGAAGATACGATCGTTTTAATCTCATATATTAGTGCCTAAGTCGAGGTGCATGGTGTTTTCTACCAAAAGTAGTATATTACATACTAGTATGTATTTCGTTCATTCCGCCCACGGCTTCGCCCGCTTTGTGTTTAGTATATAATGATACAGGTACTAAATTATTCCTCTTGAATCGCTCTATCTATATTAAAAGAATGCATCAAAATCCGTTGCGTAGTTTTAAATATTTATTTAAGCATACATAGGGACAGAGAAAGCGACTTTAGTGATGTATAATGTTTATAGTACTTATCAGTTATTAATGAACCATAAAATAGTTATGCCTCTCTAGTATTTATGTTAATGTGAAACCAATCTCTATCAGTAAGTTACTGAACGTGTATGGGTTTACCTAGGCTCTTAACCTAAAGTTTAGTGCCTGTTTATTATTTAATGGGAGTGTATCTAGGGCCTTACCTTTATGATACAACCTATATCTGTTAAGCTTTATGAATAAAGTGAAAATGTATATGTATATCTATGAATATACCATCTCCCGATTCGATTTGGTGGTTGATTAGGAATAATATTCTACCAAAAAATAATGCTATTCGTAAAATAATAATTATAACGAGCCATTTTTTGATGTATAAAAAGAGGCATGCAGGTTATCTGCGTATTCCACGCAGATAACCATGAGATGTTGGATGTATAAAAAATATCCCTATATTATTTACTAGCTGCTCCTCGCGGTTTCACTCCGCTCCTGTAATTGATCTTAGCGTAATGATATATTATAGCCTATTATCTTCGTATTTGAATGGGCTATCTAACACCGAAAGAATTTTGCAAATCGGACCAGTAGTTTCTGAGATTAGCTTGTTCAAACAAACAAACTCTTCAGCTTTATAATATTAGTATAGCTATAGATTATTGATCGAGTCAAATTATCTACCTATACTTATTTATAATCATGTATATATGTATGTGTAATCTGTAGTCTGTGTATATGTAATCATGATCAAAATTGTAAAAATAGGCTCTATCATACGTAGACTTTAAAAGTAATATAAAATAAACAAAAGAAAACATACTTCCTCATACAGTTATTACAAATATTATAATAAATCGCGTTCTCTTACGAAAAGGCCTCAAAACAACGCCCCATACAATCTGGAAGTTTATAAGATAAATGACGCGTGAAACTTACTTAGCCTGAATGTGGGGAAAACTCCGTGAATAAATACAAGGCCCCTTTTTATATAGAGGGTAATGTAGTGTCTGCTTGTAATTAGCATTCGTTGGAAGGAAGAATTCAGGAATTGAATTGTGAAACAGATAATTTTATGGGACAAGATGCATTCAGGTATTTAATGGTTTGTTCATCATTCTATTTGATGATAACTCGTAGATTTGATTTGTAATTTAAATACAAGGAAGCCTTTCGGAATTAAGAGGTGATAATAAAATACAAAATTACTACTAATAAAATGGTATGGAATGGTTCTATGGGCAATCTGCCCGTGGCCTCGCTATTTGAAAAGGTTTACAAATAAAATAAAAAAATCGCTTTCAAATATCGAATTTATTACCTTTTTATTATTGTTTTATTCGATGAAACACACGTATGTATAATAAAAACAATAAGAATCACATACACATTTAGAAATCACTATACAATCTATACATGCTTCCTGACATTAAGCTTTTCTAGCTCCCTCATTTCTGCTAGTAACGCTCGCCTACAACCTTCAACTAATGTTCTGTAATCATTTTTATTCTATTAATGTTTTACTCCTGTCCATAAATCCTCGGGCGCAAAAAACCAACCAGTAACCGAGACAACCGAGGCGAGACACGAGAGAGCGAGACAAGACGAATGCCACCATGTACATTGTACATACTCGTTCTCGGCCTGTCTCGGTGTGTCTCGGCGAGTGTGTACAGCCGGCATAAAATAATATCTATAAAGCTGAAGAATTTGTTTGTTTGAACGCGCTAATCTCAGGAACTACTGGTCCGATTTGAAAAAGTATTTCAGTTTTAGGTCGCCCAATTTTATCGAGGAAGGCAATATAGGCTATATAATATTACCACGCTAAGACCAATAGGAGCGGAACAATGCGGGTGAAACCGCGGAGCACAGCTAGTTTGTAATAAACACAATAATACACTTTTAGAAATCACTATACAATCAGTCAGTCAGGATTTCAGGACATTAAGCTTTTTTAGCTCCCTCATTTCTGGTAGAAACTCTCACCCACAACCTTAAAACTAACATCCTACAATCATTATTATTCCATTAATGTTTTACTCCTGTCCATAAATCTAAAATCATATTCGTAATAAATGTGCGGTTTTATACATCGTAAAATGCACTGCAATACCATGCACATAGTGAATAGAAATAAAATATTTTATTAACTACCTTTATATTGAAAATCCATTTCGAGTGTAGTACGTTTTATAACTTTTTTGATGGCTCGTATTGCGTCGTAATTATTAACTGGCTATGTTTGCATTAATTAGGCGATTATGTTTCATGGTTTTGATTTAAAAATGGCTGTAGTTCGAACCATAGAGTATCTATATTATTGACAAATATATAGAACCATAGAGTATCTATATTATTGACAAAATATTGAGAAATTTGATGTATATTTTCCTTCAAATATAGCTTTTTAAATATCATCACATACCTACTATACAATACGTGGATAAAATAACACTATATAAATAACAATTTTAATTCAATACGATAATTAACAACGCCCATCTTTCTATTCAGATTATATTTTCTATAACCATTTAAAACTGAAACCTTTTAAACAAAACAAATAATGAAACCCGTTAAGATACGGATAGTTAACTTCAACTCCGTATTATTAGCTCCACAGTTGAATGCTTCCAGCGCGAATTAAACTTAAAATTATATAATTAAATGCACTCGCGAGCTATTAAAACCTCGCATGCTGAAAGTCCTGACACTGGGTGAATCGGAGCATATGAAAAAGATTTCAATGTAAAATTCTTGAAGACTCTCTGACGTTCTTCGTTTTTAAAAAACGTTTAAGTTACAGTAAGTTTTGTAGTTTCCCCTATTTAAGCCATTTTGGGATTTCAAGATGTATGTAAAGTAAAATTTTGCATCATCACTACATAGTATAAAACAAAGTCGATTTCCCTGTCCCTATGTCCTTATGTCCTTATGTCCCTTTGTACGCTTAAATCTTTGAAACTACGCAACGGATTTT
>CAJQZN010037516.1:24203-34890 GCA_907164685.1 Colias eurytheme | reverse complement strand
AACACGTTGGCCCAACGCCTTGGCCCCATGTGTACTGCCGCTATTACAATAATTATATAATGAATCATTTAAAGAATGACTTGCCTCCACATTCCACAATAATTCATGGCTTGACATGTTCAGACAAGCTATATAACTTTCAAAGAATTACCTTGAAAGTTATGTAAGTGACTAAAAAGTCATTTCTGATTTTTAAGAGGTTATTGTTTGCTTTTATTCGGAAAGAAGTGTCTTCAACTTTAAATATTTAATACTTACCCAAGTTGAAGCAATCATATTCCATACTAACCTTTAAAATTTAAAGAACAAACCTTATTTTAATGATTGCATATTTTATAACTAAAGTTTTATTTGGTATAGTGTCACTGTATTGCAAATTAATCAATAATAATTACATTATAATCCATAATATGTATTATGTAGGTTTGTGGGCGAGAGTTATAATGGGGAAAATCATTGCCTCATCTTATCACACTTAAATATTTACTTTTTGTTGATTAATACATTGAAATCTTGGTTTCTAATATACCAAAGGATAATAATTTCTGAAATAATGAATTCAAGCTGTTAAATTTAATATGGACATGCTTATTCAGGCAACTGACTTCATAATTTTTTATTGTAAAGTATTGAAGAATAATTTTCACATTTAAAAGCAAATCATTTAGAAACCTAGAAAATTTGTGTTTTGCATCAAAAATTAAACTAATGAAAAAAGTTTTGTGCTAGAAGTCTTTGAGACAGTTTATTTTCAAAAATGTGATAAACTTTCTCTTTTGTTACAGAACATGATGACCGTGGATTCAACAGTGGTACCAGGCGAGTCATATTCAAACAGAACACCAATAAAGGAAAGAATAAATTCCGCAACTGGAATGATGCTAAACTACTATTGGACGATGATGTTGATATGGGTGCATCTGGTCACCCTCAGAACAGAAAAGGTTCTTACCGAGGAAGAGGTGGCAGACTTAACTCGCCACCACCAAGATCCCTGCAGAAAAAGAAGTTCATCACAGGTGTACTGCCATGGTATCAGATCACAATACCATATGGAGCGAAACATGAAAAGGATGTCATTTTCAAAGCTCTATTAAGCCACATATCTCCAGATATTTTTGTACCTCATTATTTCAAGATTGAAGGCAACGCAGCAATATTTTATGTGGATGACGTTAAAATAGCAGAGAAGCTATTCCACGCTGATCGTAAAATTATGATGCCCAACGGATTCAAAATGATATTGGTGGTCAGGAATTCAGTGCCGAGGATAAATATTAATGCGGAAATGCAAGAGAAAATGAAGTTGGCTATGGCGAAACGATATAATGCCGCTACCAAGGCATTAGACTTGACGAAGTTCCATGCTGACCCTGGTAAGTTGCTTAACTTATAAGCTTTTATGATTGTCGAAACTGAAATTTATAGTGTATGTTTTTTTTTTGTTGAAAGATTAAGGAAAACGATATTTAACACATGACCAAATTTAAAATATCTATGGGGATATTTTTTATTGATTTGTTTACCTAAATGTATATTGAGTAACTAGTTGGCACGAAAATAAGTCTTAGTGACACAATGTCATTCACCTTCGTTTTGAGTGGAATAACATATGACTCACCATGTTTCGTCATTGATGTTCACAAAAAATCTCTAGATATTATAGATACATATTGAATTTATAGACTTCAAAAGATCTTTAATCTGTATATTTTATTATGGCTACCTGCATGTTTTTACTGGTAACTAGTTAAAGTGGTTTGGTGTCTGTTTATCTGACTTTAAACCTCTTTATGAACCTATATTGTCAGTGTTATTGAGCGTTAAAACATAAACTTAGTAGGAATTACATACATATATGTATAACATATATTTACACATTTTTTTTTTAGAATTAGCTGACGTGTTCTGTGCACTATTTCGACCTATCATAATGTTGGCTGCTATTGACATAATTGCCGAGAACATACCAGATTTGGAAGCATTAAACCTGAATGACAATAAACTGCATGGAATTGAACACTTGAAGATACTGTCTACTAAGTTTAAGAATCTCAAAATATTGTATATGGGTGATAATAGAGTGAGTAAGACGGAAATTTCCAGTTTGTATAGTAGAATAAAATGATTTATTGTCCTGTAGGAATAATTTGATGTTGAAACAACAAAATGTGGTTGATGTCATAGAATATGAACCTATCTGCAAAGTGTAAACAAGGAATTTATTAAATTTAATAGAAGCAGTATAAAAGTTTTTATACATTCTATCTCTGATATCTAACTTGAATAATCAAAATATGTATGTTTCAATTTTGAATAGAAATCTCATTTTACAATAACCTTATTATTAAATAGGTTGTTTATAAAAAAACCATAACCTATTTAAAAAATTTTAAGCAGTGCGAGGAGTAATCCATCCATCTATTCACTACAGAAAAATGAAACTAGATAAATAAAGTTTTCAGGAATTAATTTCTCGAACTATTCATATCAACATTTACACATAATTCATACATTTAACATTTATTCAGATACCGTCTATAGCAGCGTTGGAACCGCTCAAGTCACTAACCCTAGTGGAGTTATACCTCAAGGGCAATCCGCTGGTGAACAGGTTCAGTGATCATGAAACCTACATAAGGTAATATTGAAACATGCACCAGGCAGGTTCTGCCGTTTTCACATTAAAGGTTATGTTGGTCGTAGGCCATAGGTCGTTGAAGTTTATAAAAGGGTGTACTCTTTTATAATGATATGTAGTAGTGGAAAAAGAATTAAATGGATTTGGTGACGCATGAAACTCTAAAGCACATTTTGAAATAAATCAATGTTTTATCTTCAAATAAAAGTAAAACGGAAATAATAATAATATTGGAATTTGTTTTTCAGCAATTTTTCTGTAACTGAATAATAATTATGGTTTGAAGATATGATTAATTTTGAAATGTGCTATAATATAAACATAAAATTCGAAATCATTGGCTTCTAATATAATTTTGCTTTATCCATAACAATGTTGTCTATTTTAATGAACCAAATTTAAATATGCAGTAACTTATGTAATTGGAATGTTTTTAGAACTTTGGTAATTACTAATTACCCAAATTTGGTTTGTTAAAACAGTTTCCATATTCATCGACAATAACATATTAACTCTCATTTAAAAAATGAATGAAGATAGAAAAATGCTGTTTTTAAAGATTTTTCTGTCTTGATCATTAGACAGAAAAAATATCTTTAACAACAACATCATCCAAATAGGATGAAGTTTGTATTAAAATGTAATTCATAAATAATATCAATTTAATTTATTTCAATACAAATTTTAACTATTACAATATATTATAATAGACTGTATGAAACACATACAAACTTCATTCCTGCCAAAATAACTAAAAATCATGTAAACCATAAGACTTTTCATTGAAGCATTTTGTTAAATCACTTAAAAACCATAATTATTTATGGTATAGTTGTCTGTGTCACATCAACAATTTCTATTATTAATATTCAATTGAATTAAATCTTAATTCTTAAGTGGTATTTCTGAGGTAAGGTTATTATAATAATAACCTGACATCAAAAATACATATTAAGTTTAATTTTTGTTTCAAGTTTTTAAGAAATACTTAATATTTCTGTTACATGTTACATAGACCACTTTATTTATCCCAAAGGGACCTTTTCATCATAAAATGATTAGCAAAATGCTAAAATGTGAAGGCCTTATGATAACATACCTGTATATCGTTATTTTATGTTTATGAGAGTTTCAGAGGAATTTTACAAGTATTGCCATAATGTTTGTTATCTCCAGTGATGTCCGGAAGAAGTTTCCGAAGCTGCTGCGATTGGTAAGTAATTTATTAACATAATATATCTGTGTATGTTTTTTTTTTAAAGGACTAAGTCGGCTTTTTACCCCACTACAGAAACAGGCCATATTACGACTGCGCATTTAATATTAATACAATGTTTCCAGATGCACTATTAAATTATTCAGATATTTACAACTCTAATTATTGTTGTCTCAATAATTACTATTCATATAAGTACTGTAACATTTCATTCATTAATCAATACCCTAAAGAAAGTGTACGCGTACTTTATACAAAGCAATATTCGTCTAGGCATCATCCGGATTGAATTTAAAGCTTTATAATTACTTTACAAATAAATAAAAAAACTGATACTTCTGTAAACTATTACATTATTCAACTTTGTGACTACTATGCAAATTTTAAGGACGGCGAGGACCTACCACCAGTGATCGGGTTCGACGTGAACGAAGACTTGAGTTTACCTCCAAGACAACAATCTTTCCTAATAGATCCAAATGGACAGGATTTAGTTAGAGAATTCCTAAAACAATACTACGCTATATACGACTCGGAGTCGAGGCAACCATTATTGGATGCATATCACGAAAGTGCTACTATGTCCTTGACGGTGGCCTATAAGAATTATGAGGAGAGAAATGTGGCGTCTTTGAAGTGAGTTTAATTTTCAATTATGTAATAAAATTTAAGATAATGGTAAAATTTGCTTTAACACATTTTATAGGGATGTTTTGGTGAACTACCATATGCAATTTATAAAATATTCAAATCAATGTTTTTACTTTTAACATTACAGAATTTAGTAATATTGTAACAAATTTGTAATCTGCTGCAAAAGCGAAGTACATATGTTGAAATATGTCCAAATAAGTTGTTGTCCGCTATAACTTTTTGAATACCTAATTTAAATTATAAATTAATAATCTGTCTATTTATTCATGTGTGTAAAGTTTATTAATAGTTATATTTTTGTTTGTAGGTTGCATGCATACATCCCAAACAGTCGAAACCTGTTAAGGATACAAGAAAGAGATTTAAGACGAAGGAGTTTAAAAACCGGCAGATTACAAGTGGTATCATTTTTATCAGATCTGCCGAAGACTACACATGACTTGATGGGATTTGCCGTTGATTTATTAGTTTTTAGGGTAAGTCATTCTCACTATAATGAACATTAATCTAACATTTGTTTCTATAAATGGAAATTTTTAATTAACATGCAGTTTTTTATAAATGCTAAGCTTATAAATGCTTATATGCTAAAAGGTGCCAAGGTTAAAACAATTTGAAAAAGTATAATAATTAAAATAGTCACTAGAAAGTTATATTAAATTAATTATTTTTAATGTATCAGCTAGGGATGTAACGATACATGATTTTGCCGATACGATACCGATACCGATATTTGTAGTAATGTATCGGCGATACCGATACCGATACCGATATCGATGGCTTGGTGGAAAAATAAATAGTGAATTATGCATAAAAAGTTACCAACATTTAACAGAGACAACTGTTAATCGTATTCTTTTAAATAAAAATGCCAAATCAAAAAACAACAAAAACATTTATTTTAGTATTATTATTTTACAAAGTCAGTTAAACTTTAAGTAATACACATACAATCAGTACCTAATAAAAGTTTACTATTGGTAGAGTTTTTTCAGAAAACAAAGTGCTCACGCGCGGGTGGCCTCTCCCGCATCGTTCATTGGGCGCGGGTTTTTGAATTTTTTGATATCAAAAAAATTGGTTGTTTGTAAAGTAGGTTTACGATCGAGATGTTTACGTGATAACATAATGCAGTGGCAGCGCTCGAGATGAAACGGGAGATCGGTCCGTCTCTCTCTCGTTATACCTGCGATCGCGCTCGTGAGGTTTTGGTGTGACACAAGTTTATGAACATGTCACCCGACTAAAACGATTTTAAAAACGTTATCACGTTAAAAATTAAAAAAATTCAAAATTATTTCTTTCTTTCCTTTACATAAACAAATTTGTGATTGAAACACTCCTAGTAAGCAAATAAAATGCTTATGTCAGGAGGTTCCGCTCTTCCTTAACACTATTACAGAAACAGAAATAAAACAATATGAATGAATACAATGTAAAAACATAAAAGAAAAGAAAGAATTTAATAAAAAAATATCGGTATCGGTTGATTTATTATCGGCGATACCGATATATCGGCTTGCCGATTATATCGGCCGATATATCGGCATCGGTATCGGTATCGTTACATCCCTAGTATCAGCCAAATTGAGTATTTTTTTGGGCATTGAAACTACGTAATAAATAATTGTATTAATTATAAATGTGTTTTTCAGCCAACAATGATAGTACTGACGATGAACGGGGTGTTCAAAGAGACAATGACGCCCAGAAACCCGACGAGATCATTCCACAGGACGTTCATAATTGTGCCCAATGCAACGGGCGGTTTCTGCATTATGAATGATATGTTATCCGTCACTAATACTACTAAGGAGCAGGTAAGATAATCCATACTAATATTATAAATGCGAAAGTAACTCTGTCTGTCTGTCTGTTACTCAATCACGCCTAAACTACTGAACCAATTTTCATGAAATTTGGTATGGAGATATTGTGATACCCGAGAAAGGACATAGGCTACTTTTTATCCCGGGAAAATGACCCAATCCCGGAAATCCCACGGGAACGGGAACTATGCGGGTTTTTCTTTGACTGCGCGGGCGAAGCCGCGGGCGGAAACCTAGTAATGTATAAGTCAGGCTAGGTTAATTATAGTAATAAAGGTTTTAAGTTATATTTTCTCCGTAGACTACAAATAAAATAATTATGATGATATGATGTTATGCATACTAACAAAGAAATGAATATTTCTCAATTATCTCGATAGTATCAGCGGCTGAGTCTTATTTGTGTTGCGAACTGAACTGGGTGTAGGTTGATACAATGAAACATGCAATTGCGTTCATAACGTATTTTATTTCGTATTACAATAGTTGTTATGAATTAAAATTATATACAAAATGTCCTTATTAAAACGACAACCACATGAAGAGACTCGTAGGGGGCGCTTTTTTGTCGCCTGGTGCTCGTTGGTCTAGCACATCTATTTCGCTGTCGCATTTGGAATGTCCTGTAATATATGTTTGAAATAATTAAATAAATCTAGGTTCTTTCAATGTCGATAAAGAATATTTACAAAAAACAGTATTTATCAAGTTATAAATTCAAACTCAAACATGTATCTATTCAATTAGACTTCTTCTAGAAGCACTTTTGAATCGTTATAACATCTTTAACATTTACCGATTCGGAAAGCAGTATCTATGGAGAAAAACCAGTCAGAAACTCCATGATTGCTCTTTTAAGATCATGTCAATATTACAATTTAATTATATTAATTGCTCACAGGAAGAAAAAGCGTTCGCATCCAGTCCGCCAATAGCGGCTCCCGCTCCAACGCCCGCTGTAGTTCCCGCTCCCGCTGCCGCTCAAGCGATACCGACCGCGGGACAAGATGACACGCAGAAGGTGATGCTGGCCATGCTCAGCCAGCAGACCGGCATGAACGAACACTGGAGTATCAAGTTAGTATATTATATAATAAAGTCTATAGAGTCCGCCATTAGCGGCTTCGCCCGAGTTTTCAAAGAAAAACCCGCATAGTTCACGTTCCCGTGGGATTTCCGGGATAAAACCTATCCTATGTGTTATTCTGATGTATAAGCTATATTGTGGTAAAGTTTCATTCAAATCCATTCAGTAGTTTTTACGTGAAAGAGTAACAAACATCCATACATCCATACTTACAAACTTTCGCCTTTATAATTATTGTAGTAGGATATAAAACTTTTATTTTAATTAAATCATTTATTGTTACAGTTGTTTACAAGAAACAGGGTGGGACTTCCAACGAGCACTATTTATTTTCAACCAACTTCAGTCAGAAGGAAAGATACCACCTGAAGCATTTGTAAAATGAACTATTAAGAAGACTGAAGACAAGGTGTTTGAATAGAGACTTAAAACTTGTATATAGTGTAAATAATGTGTGAAACAGTTGTAAAATATTATACAACGAATGAAATAATTCTGTAAAATTAAAAAAAATTTTTTGTTAAGATTTCAAGCACATGTTTGTTTCTAGTGTTATAACAGGCTTATAAAGATAATCTCTGGTAAACTTATCATCGTTTTTTCGCTTTTATTTGTATTTTCTATAACTGTGATTAAACTATGGTTCGTTTTAGGGAGTATTGTAATTTATAAACTAATAAAAAATGATTTTTGAGATGAATGAAATAAAAAATTCTGAAATATTTGTTAGCACTTTATTGATTTTTGTTAATATTTATTTCACAATTTTTTTCATGAAGTGTGTTTAGAAAAATGATTTGTTTTGATGAATACTGGTCTAAGTTATAAATAGCTTATGTTGTATGTTTTAACTGTAGAAAGAATATACTCTTTGTTTATTGAATTCATGTATAATACACATTTATAAGGATTTTAGTTACACTGAATTTTTGAAGTGAAACTTCTTTAGGCGAGTTGAGAGTAAAATTTCAATATGGCAATACCGTCACGTAATGGAGTAAGGTGGTTGGTATCTTTGAATCTTGCCAAAAAAGTTTCACTTCTGACACGTGTGCTCGGCACACACACGCTTTTTGTTGGTTGGTATAATTGTGATAAACCAATTTTAATTGAGTTTGTGTACCGATTCTATGTATATAGTGTCAAATATTTTTCTTTACTAATTGGTTGTGATGATACATTATGTTCTGTTGTATCTTTCATATGTAAAGCTATATTTTTCTTGTATTTTGTATAGTCTGTATTCTAGATTTCTGCAAATGTGGCCAATATTTTGTCAGAACTAACACTTAATTGTTAAAAAAATTCTCTCTCATACATAATGTTATGTAGTTATAATTTAGTGATAGTGTATGTTTTAAATTAAAATATGTTGTATGTACGTGTACATCTAAGAAAAAAAAAAAACATAAGCTAATTAAAAGAAAAACATGTGATTTTTTGAATAAGTGCACAATTTAGAAATGTCGATACACGGATGCAAGAAAAGAGTGACTTGCACGTAAAAAGAACATCAATGAAAATGAAATGTAATTAGTTTTTTTTTTGGGATTTGGAAAAGCACAAGATGAAGCCATGGCGGTCCCAAACGGCGGGTTTTTTGATGCCTTTGAGTCCAATTTTGGGCGATGGTTTGGTCGAAATGACCTTGAAATATAGTGTGGCGGAACCCCGTGGATATTTTTTATACTTTCCTGTGGGCTAGCTGCATGGTTTTACCAGTTTTTTGGCTCGCTTTACTCCGCCGAAGTGATGGGCGCCGGCTCTTGAGTGCTGGGGTGATGAAGAGCTTAGGGCTTTGAATTTGAGACTTATGAATAAACTTTTTTTTATATTATGACTGTGTTTTATTACTACGACCTTTAGCCATGATTTTTTGGGGAGTAATGAATAGCTTTTAATAGACTGCATTTTTATTCAAATTCAATAAGTTCATGTTATGTAGAATAAAATATAATGGTAAAATAACTAGAGCCACAAATAGTAAAATGTGGGACCAGAGTGACGGCATATACGTCATTATGATGACGTCTTGCAACGCCATATTGAGGTGAAGAAAGAGCGATATAGTTGTTTTGTCGCTCGAGCGATACCTAAGGCAATAATTGAAGAGAGATTGAGAGGATGCATGCGAAAGCAATATTTTAAAGGCATATATTGAATAATAGCTGTCTCTTTCATTTGCGTGCTTTTGCAACTTGTCAGTAAAGAACATAAAATGATTTAAAAATGCAAATTCATGTGAACGTAACATAACTTTAGTTTCGTAATACCATTGACAATAAAGAATTAACATAAATCTTTTGATAGAAGGGCTTTCGTTTATTATACAATGATTCTCCCTTTATCTACAGAACAATATAAAGGATAATGTGCTTAGAACGTTATCGCAAGTAATAAGTAGGTACTTATACCTTTAATTTTCCTTTAACAGATACCTAAGTACCTATAAAATTCCAGTGTCGCAGTTACAAGACTCCTCGGCTTGATCGATTTTCATTGACGATTTTCTTCCTAGTCCTATTCAAGAACTAACGGTCCGCCCGTGGTAAATAAACACGCACACACACATCTACCCAACGGTAAAATAAATTTTTAAAATCGATCCAATAGTTACTAAGATTAGCGCGTTCAAACAAACTCTTCAACTTTAGATCAATGTTACCGTAATCTCGTGATGTATGTGCGTCTGTCTAGACATCAATACAAAATATATCAGATTACTAAATAGTTTTCTACGTAAATAATATCAATAGTACGCCAAGTGGGTATTGTATGAAAAAGAGGCTTTAAAGCTGCTAGTTATTGGTTAATGGTTAAACACACATTATTAATCATCAGCCCATAATATACTTTATTTCCACTGTAGGTACAAGTAGGTACCTAGGTATATTTTAAAGGTTTAGTCCATAATAACGCTTGCCAAGTGTGAATTGGTAGATCAAGATGTCACATATCGTCGAAACTTGGTTCTTTATTGATTAGCCTAAAGAAATGATCAAATAGAGATATTAAATACCTCTCTCAGTAGTTGAATTTATGACAAGAATGCACACAGTTATTTTATTATTGTAAAATATACCTGCATTACATTGCTAATTTAGAGAGATTAACATAATTAATCTACATTGTACAAGATTTACATATACATTACGTTTTCTAACGTCATAATTATTCCTCTCATAAATCTAGATTGTACCGTAAACACAGTTTTATATTAAAACTAGCGGCCCGCCCCGGCTTCGCCCGTGGTACATATG